>CAEFZY010034407.1:0-19005 GCA_903066815.1 Brachyrhaphis roseni
TATATATATATATATAAAAACATGGGGTAGTGTTTTTCCCCTCTCATGCCAACACAAAAATAAATCGGCTGTAAACATTATTATTATTATTATAATTATTATTATTATTATATTAGGATGTTAAGTGGCTGTATTTCAGTATATTGTAACATTTATTATACAGCTGCTTTTGTGGAAATAAAGAAAAATGATTTGTCCTACCCCAGAGAACTGACTTGGAGTTTTGCCTAATTCTTTTGTATGTTTGTACTGCATATTTATCACCACAGGAGTGATATAAAAATCACTCTTTTTTCCCTCTTTCGGCAGCTCAAATCACTTATGCTGTAAATTAATATAACGGCAGATATGAACCATGTATAGAGAATGAACCATTTAATTGAGTCTTGTGCAATCCACCACTTTTGAAATTGATGGAAATGTACCCATCATTTTGTCACTATCTGGATGTATTTCTAAAACAATGCATCCTAATTTAACTGATGAGTTTGGAAATCAGACAACAATTTGTCCTCCAAAGTTCATGACAGTCTAAATCAAACGGGGTACGGCGTGGTGGATATACATGCTCAAACAATACAGAGATAGCCCCACATTCAATGAGCGTAAATAAACTAAAACACTCTGAGAAATTTAAATTAATGCTGCAGTTTTGCACAGCCAAGGAATGAGCAATTTTTCACTATGCGAAGCACATAATCATATTTCTGAAAGCATATTTTGATGATTAGATCAAAATTACTGTAATTTAGCTGTAAGTATTTCTTTTTTTGTAGAGGTGAGTTTTGCTCTTGACAGACATCACCGTCTCCTGTGGCATTAGCCTTTCAGAGTCACTTGCTTATCTCCTCTCCCTTTTTCATTATGCAAACACACACAACACAGGCGCTGAGGCCACACTGGTGCTCTGAATGCTTCAGTGGAAGAGGATAAGCTATGGTTTTTAGTTGCACATATAAAAAGCTTGAAACAGCAACAAAAGCTTGAAACGTGCTCCTTTCAGTTTTGAAATAGCAGCCAGAAAACATCAGCGAGATGGAAGGATAGAATCATTGAGATAGAAGAACACTTCATTAAAACCTTTTCAAAAACGATGCAGCTTGTTAAGTGGCCAACATTAATGTGTTATCATTTTTATCCTCACTGAGTGGTATAAGGTAATCTTTTCCCACAACTAAATGTGGTGTCTGCTGTTTAGACTGAATTAATAACAAACTACTATATTATCCACTCCAGAGAAGGTTATCTAAATGTCACATGTAATGCAAAATGGACTATCCAAAGTAAGGAACTTTTCCACACTGAAAGATCATATTTTTTATCAGCAAATCCAGAAAATAAATGATCCTTAGTTTTCTTGCAAAGAACCTAATGAAGGAAAGTGCCAGCATTTGATGGTGATGATGATGACTTAGGAATTGAGCTAAAACTGGCATTAAAAATTAACTGACTTACACATCTTTCACATTAGCTCCAACACAGAACATTACCATAGATGTAGAGAGTGATGGAGTTTTCCAGCCCACAGTTCACAACCCGCCACGTACTGTCTTGCCACCGTTTCACATCACCCTGTCTTATCTCAAAAACAATTTCAGGGAAATTAGAAGCAGTTTTATTAAAGCTTGCTGGCCATGAGGTCAGTTAACTGCCTGACTGTGACAAATTTGCTGTCTTCTGTCACAAGTATAATGACCAAATATTAAAAGTGAAAGAAAGCCAATATAATAGCTTAATATAGCATGGCACCTTTCATTAGCATACCGATTATCATTCCAGGTAAGTTGATAATAAAGCATTTCTGGTAAAATGGAAAATTTATTCAGATATCTAAGGATACAACATTCTGAATTTTTTATTTTTTGGGGGATTTTATGTCAACATGCAGAATACAAGAGTTTACACATATTTTTATTTATTCATATTATTTTGTGTTTTGAAATTCAAGTTTGGAAAAATAGCCTAACTTCACCCCATATATACTATGCATCTAAAATGCTCTACCACATGCCTGTCTTTCAACCTGCCCAAGGTTATTGCTCTTTAATTTGGAACACACTGTCTAATCAGATCATTGTGTGAGATGGCTGTCGCTGATGTCAAGGAGAAGACAGCTGGCAGGGACACAGATGAGGATAGACAACTGAGGGAAGTGAATAAACATCAGTGGGTTGAAAGAAAGACATGAAAAGAACATTATGTCTCAGTAAATACAGGTCATTTTGTCTGCCTTTCCCATGGTCCTCAAGATTAATTCTGAATGCACACTGAATTACCAATTACTCAGTTAAAGTTGGATTTTTTTTTTGTTTGTTCATGCAAAATGAAGAAGGTCCGCTTGTTAAAATGTTTTACTGTCTTAACTTAGTTTCCTCTCCTCCAAATTGCTGCACTTCTTCACCAGACCGTACCATTATCATCTGACTCATTAAGCCAAATTAATGATGTATAATATTCATTGTGGCGCTCCGTCCAAGGTTCTTTCTTGTGGAGGTTAAACTCCTTGAATGCGGTGTGAGTGTCATTAAAAAGTGGTGAAATTGTAGATGGGGTTTATGAGATATTAACCTCAGGAAAGGGCTAATCTTAATTATAAATATCAAAGCAGTTCAAAGGAGATCTTTTTCTCTTTTCTTTTTTTTTTTTTTTTTTTGCTTGCAAATGGTCCAAAATTGCCTTAGAGTTTATTATCCATTTATCCATGTGTAGTTATGATTTCAACACTGACAGATGACCTCAAGTGACCTCATTAGTGGTGTAGATTCAGTGGTTATCAAAGCAAAAATCCAGTGAGTAACGCAAAATCTGGCTCTCTGACTTTATGTCATTTGTACAGTTAACTTTTGAAACGCCCGTTTAGATTTGTGTCTGAGTTCAATTTGTGAGTCAAGGTCATGTCAATGAGATATTCTGTGGTGCTTTGTGGTTGAGATATGCTTCTTTATTTTTTTTTTAAATCACTGCCTCTTGGCTACAAGTTGAGTAAATAGCCAGGGTGGATTTGATTTCCAAAACCATCTTGAATATTAGGTATTAGTTTATGACATTTATATGTAGAACTGTGGCACTTCAGGCCAAAAATAAGGACCTACTTTTCCAGAGCACCAGTGAACTGCATGTGCTTTGGGACATAATGAAAGGTGTGTTATCAAATGTATAGATAAATTATTGACACATGTACAAAAATTGTTTTGTTTCACTTTTTAAAATAATGTGATGTAAAATATCAAAATTGCAGACACTTTTCAAAATTATTTGTCATTTATTATTCAGAACTCTTAGTTCTGATAGAGTTCTGAACTAAGAACTCAATGGATGTGATATAAACTTACATCCATTAAGTGTATATTATTCACTCAATGCATGTGAATTATGTACACATCCATTGAGTTTTACTGTATATTTGTCAGGATTAAGACGTATCTGGGTCAACAGTTCAATAATTAAGTTTCAATCAAAAGAAAAAGATCCTAAGAAAAACCTACAGGAGTGGTAATTACCGAAATGAAATTGTAAATCATAATTATTAAAGTTAAGATAATTGCTCATTTTAATTTAGGTTTTAATTTACACAAATAAAAATGTGAACAAAATAAATTGTATCAAAAGTTTATTGACAGGGTTTTTTTTATGACCAACAAATAATGAGTTTTAATATCTTGCATTAAAAAACAGAGGAGGAAACAATTCTTTATTGTTCTGAATACACATGCTCAAATTTACAACTAAAAATGATGCATTTTACAACTTTCATTATGTTTAAAATGGCAAAATAAGATTAGTCAAAAAGAAGGAAATATAGGCAGGTGTTCAAATAACAATGAATAGATTATTATGACAAAATCTTCTGTCTCCCAATAATATTTTGAAGTTCCCTGACAAAGAAAACAGTTAATGCAGGTTAAAAGTCAAATCTGATGTTTGTGTGCAATCAAGTCAACCAAACCAAGACAGTCTCTTATATAAGTACACTCAAGTAAGCTTAAGATAATAAATAATGATTACTCAGTGTTGTCACACTTTGGGGAAAAAAAAGGTGCAATTATGATTAGCAGATTGAGTTTTTCTCTGATGAGAAATATGACAAAGTATTTTGAAGTGAAGACTCCAGCAACACTTGTCGTAGGAGACAACTTAACTAACAAGCTAACTTCTTTCGGCTTGCAGTACAATACAAATGTTCACAATAACAATGCCCATAAGCTAAGCTTTAGACCTTACCCAAAGGTAATTTTTGTTTATCCAGTCGACGTACATTCTGTTGTCTCGCATCAGTGGGTTGTCCGTGTTACTAATGACAGGCTCGGCCTAACAGAGGGTACTTAACTAACAACTGGCTTTTGGCAGCATTTTACCATTACACACGCATGTTGCTAAAAAGCAAACTCTGGGGAACAGGGTAATTATACAAACTTGCTTCTTGCTGTTGTTAATTAGACCAATCCACGTGTCACGATTGCAGGTTAGAATGCACAGCTTCCTGGTGGAAGTTGATGGAGAATCTCAGCAGGCTTCTAGGAAATTGGGTAAGCGCTTCAACAAGCCCATATGCTTGCTGTAACCTCATTTGACTCATTATTGTCAAAAAGCTATGCAGGTGGATGCTTTGTTTGTTCTCCCATGGTATGGATGATCATAAACCTGTTTTGAAAATTTTAGTGCTTCCACAGTAAGCATGTTGAATAAATAATTAGGAAATGCTATCCTAAGATGGAAAATGCAGAAAAGTATAATTTTATAAATAGATCAAGGAATGTTCCTTTTTATATTTTTAAATCTTGAGAACAATAAAATACCAATCTAAATTATTCTATAAGATCACGTCTTGGCAGCTCCTTTGATATTCCTCCAACATTCAGCTCAATGCTAACTCCTCTAACTACATAATAACTATCTTTGCCAAAGTTCACCAACTACCCCAGAACCATCACAACTTTCTCCAAACACTGTGACAGTCTACAAAAGAATAAGACCTATTATCTCACTCTTCTATAAATATTTCCTGATTAATGTGCACCATAGCCTCCTTTAAACATCTACTGGAACCAGTCTGTTAAAGGAACATCCAGCTACAAATGCACTTTACAGGAGAGTGAAGGATCTGCAGACATGATATTCAGGCCCCTTTAAATGACCACAAATGATTATTTTGTAAGTCATATAGCAAGAAACAAAAGCATTGAGTGCATTAATGGTTTTCTCAGTAACTGTATTGATTAATGAGACAACTAAGATAAATGGCACACCAGATGTTGATAAAAACCCAAGTAATTCACAAAGAAATCCAAACAAATTGGTCTATAAATTATGTATTATGAAGTGAAATGACATGCAGAATAAAGACGGAGCAAGCTTTGGACAGTTTATTGAATACTTTATAAAACCCCCAATATTCCCAGTATAAAACTGAGGGGGATTTTTGACCCATTTTTCCATAAATAGTCTTCAAATCTTTTGTCTTGGGAACATCTTCCACACATCCTTAACTTCACTTCTTTCAATACATTTTAAATAGGTGATTTTCTAGTATTGACTTTTTCTTGGATCACTGTGTGAGATCACTGAGTTTCTTTAAAAAGCCTCAGTTGTTTCGTCTTCGGACTTTTAGCAAAATGTCTTCGTAAATTTCTCCTATTCCTATAACAGAATTATCTTGGAATCACAGATTTCCATATCTTTAACTTATTTTAATTTCTAATTCTATGTCTTTAAATGATATAAAGTGTTCTAAAATTCTAGTTTCCTATTTATTTCTAAATTAGATATCCAAATGGCAACCTTGGACATACCGTCCTACTCACCTTTTTTAGATTATGAATTCAAAGCCGCAGTTGCTGAGCTGGTGTTATGATAATGCATTGCAACCTGCTGTGATATACAAATTGGTTTTGACAACAGGCTTGCTTTTAGATTTTTTTTCTACCCTAAGACCATGGATTTAACATATAACACATCTCTCAGACTCCTCTCCTCTGGTAACAGTGGGGGCGGGCGCTGGGGGGATGGCTCCATAACTACTGCTGAAAGATGCGAGTGGCCAAGAAATTCATAAAATACTGTCGTTTCCTCTGACACAAACACTCACTTGCCTCTCCCTGCGGATCTCCCCTCTCGTTGAGGGAAATGTGCCCTTGACAGTTCCAATGTCAGCTGTGATTTTTGTCACTCAGTGGGCGAAATATATTGTAGTGCCACAGCCCTATTGACTTCTAATAACTTCAGGCGGGGAACTCCACCCTCCTGATAACTCCAAAGTCTTTTTAGTTGCCAACTTTAAGAGTTTTCCTTAAAGTTTGTAACTTTAAGAAAAGCTCAACAGCCATTCACATGATTTTGTTTTTATTCAGTCATCTCTCATTATATTATTTGTTACAGGCCATATACAGTGCCGTGCAGAATCTTAACTAGCTAATTATTTTTGAGGTGGAGCAACTTTCCTCTTTGGCGCTAACACAGCTGTGTTCCAAAGAAAAAAAATTAAAGCAAGTGCTCCCATGTGCATACACAAATGGAGTTGCAGACATTAGAGGAGGGGGATGTCTTCTTTGAGCAGAAGAGGTGAATCAAGATGTTTGCCTTGTGATCGAAGACTGGACAAAAAAAACCAAAAACATATACAGACACACCAACCTGTGAGAGGACATCAGTAATGGGCTCACATTTTCCTAATCTTCTTTGATGGATTCAGGCCATGATTTTCATTTAGTCCAAAAGAGATAACCAAACTGTCAGCTGTGCGGCTGCTTTCCTTTAATCTCCGCCTGCAGCCAATAATCACCCGGCAACCCGCAACCCTTTGTCAATTGTTAATCTTGTATTGAAGACATTTAGATGCCAGGATGGTGTTCTGCATCCAAGGATAATACAGGGGGGCAAAGAAGAGAAGCAAATTGGATTCATTATTAAATTTTGCATTATTAAAAAGACAAATGAATTGAGCTCTCTAAAGAATTTGTGGAATCAATTTAAAAAATAATCATTACTGTGCAGATGCATATCACGTCTCCTGGAGACTGCACAAAAAGATTAGCTATCTTTTCAGTAGCATCTTAAAGGAATTTAACACATGGTTATGCCTTAGTTGTGAATATACAGACAGCTGTGGCAGGAAGTTTGCAAAATCCTCAGAAATCGTTAGATTTCCCCCAAAGCTGAGGAGGGAAAAGTGTCCCATTCTCTTTTTGATCTTGCTACAGTCTTAAAGTTAATATCTGTTCCCATGAAACTAAAATAGTGAAGATTTTAGTTTAAGTTGAGGAATAAAACTTATGCTTTTATTCCTACATTAAAAATAATCAGATTTTATATGTAATAGTGGCACAAAATTTCTGAGCATTGGTGGGACTTGTGTGATCTAATCCTGTGATGCTAAGGTTAAGCTCGGCTTAGTTTTTTTGTTTTTTTATCTCACCTATTATTTTTCAGTGACGCTTCAACTGTGTGACGTGTTTTGAAAAAGAATATTTGGTGTGACCTTTTCTTTAATATTTCTCTTCCTTTTTAAAGCAATGTGGACCACATGCAAAGATTTGTGAGAAAGCAATTTATACCATTTGCAATAGTAAAAAAAAAGACATCCTTATTATTTAATTTCTGTTTAATTAACACAAGTCAAAATGCTAGAGGATTGCAGCACCTCAGTAGTTGCCCTGAGTTTCTTTCACACCTCACAGATGATTACCCATTGTAGCTGTGCTTTAATTTATTTTCACACTGAGCTCACAGTACAACGCTGTGCAGAGATTCTCTCTTTAGGCCAACATTGTTTGCTTCGATTTCTTCTTAGAGATCAGATATTCCAGCCATGTAACTATGTCTCCTGGTGTTTAATTTTATCTCACAATAGTGTTCGTGTTTTGAGCAACTTGTTGCATTCTCTGTTCTCACCTAACTCTGTACAGTCTTCCATTCTAAGACTCATAAACCTTGTCTTTCTGTAGGGTTTATGTTGATTTGCATCTTGGAGTCTCAAACATCTTGATAGATGCTCTCTCATGATGCATTCATTTACATGTCTAAAGCTGACAAATAGCATATTTGGGACCCAACATATTTTTGCTAAAATCAAGAAATCAGGTTGTACCCTAAGTACAGCTGTAGTACACCAGACACTGTGGACATCTTATTATCCATCTGTGCTATTTGCTTCCTGTTCTTAAGGAAAGTCTGGCTAAAAAGGCTTTTCGTTGTCAAAAGTGTTTATGTAGTTACATTTCTGAATTGATAAGACGGATTGTGATTTATTTATATTTTATGGCCTCTTTATTTCTCACTCTTAAGATTAATTTCTCATCAACAATCATACTACATATTGTAGATATCAAATTGTACAAATTATTTTATTATTTTTCCCAAAATTATAAGCAGATTATCATGCCACAACTGACAAAAATATAGTTTGTAATTATTACAAGGTTGAGAACTGTAAAAAATTACCTTAATTACAATTATTAATCCAAAATGTTTTTTTTTTCTTCTTCAGACTATCTCTATCATTGAAAGAGTAAGTGTATTTTTATATTTTTTAAAAATGTACCATAAAGGAACAATATTTTAAACTAAATTTAAACCTCTGTGCAAATTACTCCCTAGAGAACAACTTGAAGGAATCTTGACGTTTGCAGATAGAAATCTGCAGAAATTGCCCAAGTTTATAGAATCCAGTGCATGTACTTTAGTTAATGGAACAACAGTCTGTGGTTAAAATGAATCAAACAGAGACTGATTGAAGGGTCACTTCTGGCAATTTTATGATGGTGATTATATTAGGAAAGGTCTTCACATTTAAATGAAAAATTTTAAATAAGTTCCCATTTGCTATTTGCTTTCGCTGCCGTGCATGCAATGTAGGATATGCCAGGGCATGCTCAAACAAGACAAAGGCAAAGGAGGCTGATTAAAGTTTATCTTTCGGGGCCATAAGTCTACTGGCATTCATTATTGCTTGTCAGATTGTAAACGGTCTCCAGGAGACATATTATGCAAGCTCACACACCTATGTTAAAGTGATGGATTGAGTTGCGATATCCAACCACACACTAACTTGTTTGTCTGAGGGTTTGTCAGTGATCAGTCTGTCTGAAGACAACAAAGAAGTGGGAGCAATATACACGGATTCTGAATGCAAGTTATAAAAGAAATCCTTCATGATGGTAAATAAGATAATCTTTCTTAAGAAAAAAAAAACTACAATGATCTCAGCAGCCTTTAAACAATTATAGCAGAACTTCTGTCAGATGGCCAACTTCATTGATGAGATTATTGTTGAGCAAACTATTAAACAGAGCGAAGGAAGGTGATGATAGTTACACCCGTGTTGTAAATGCTCAGCTCTACTTTCACTTTGAAGATTATTTTAATGAGTTAATGTACTCAACCTAATCCCACCGAGATTGGTATGGTTTTAATAACATGCTACAAAGAAATCAAATGCCAAAAAAGTTTGATATTTATATCCCTTATTTAAAGCTAAAATATGAAACATATTTGTTGAAACTGTCGCTATATTGTGACAGTTTGTTATTAAATAGTCGATGTGAATCTGTGAAAGAAATCACGCTCCTCTGCCTTCTCTCAGTGCTAACTAGAAACAACAAATCAGAGCCTGGAGGCGGGACTTAGAGCTGTCAATCAATCCTATATGCTGCTGCTCATTCCCAATTTCCCTTGTCTTATTGCTTACAGTACATGTCTGTCCAGGCAAGTTACCATGGCCACTGATGACGGCAGATAAACAGTTTTTCTGTAATGGTAAGTTGTTTCTCTGCCATTGGCACATTTAGCAGCATTGATTGACATCACTATGACCTTCCTCCTGGCTCTGGTTGGTTGTTTTTGATTGGGACTGGTGCATTTTTTCAGACACCAATAACAGCTTAAGGGGAACGTGGGGGAGATCGATCTTTTCATAAATTTTCTGTCTCATGTCACAACATGGTGACAGTTTTAACAAATATGCAAAATATATTCCTTCTGAAAGGTACATATTGCAGCTTTAGCAGAGGCAAATGTAAGTTTTTGTCTCCAATCCATAACTCTAAAAAAATTATTTATTAAAATAATCAATAATTATGTGTCTTTTCTCTAAGTTAATTGATTCTTCTTTGAAATTTGTTCTGTTCTTGCTTTGTCTTTCGTCAAGCTTGTTTTGTGTATGCTACCGCCATTAAATTATAGATTAGTTTTAATGTACAAAGCAAAACAGAGTAAGTCTGAATAAAAGTGAAAATCATTTCCTTTGTACATCAGACTGTTAAACAAAAGCTCAGACAAAAGAACAATTGCAGGCTGGTGTTGTGCTGCATTGAAGAAACAAAACCTTTACTTTTTCTTGACTTTGGCTCGGCATTGTGCAGAAAACCCACACATAACATTTTCAGTATTATTTAAACAAGCACAGTATCTCACTGATGTATATATTTTATCTAATTTTTTGGGGGTGGAAAATCATTCTCTAGGAGTTTTTATCTTAAATTTGCTGCTGCACAATATGTATCCACATTGTAACAATTAACTAACCAAGTCTCTTCAGTTATGGTAGGACAAATAATGCAACTCTGTTTATTGCTGATTTACATTCACGTTCATTATAAGATATTCTAAAATCACATGTAGCACCAAATATATTTTTTGGTATATGAAGCTGAGTAAAATGTCCTCATTCCGTTTTATAGCTAGCCTTCATTTGATATATGATCAGATTCTTGTTCTTTGTGGAGGCTGTGCTAGATTTTTTGTTGTTGTTGTCATCTTGACTAACAGAGTTTAAAAAAATCAAGTGCATCTATTTTTCTCCATCATAAAATGATGAAATTCTATTTAATTTTTATTTGATTTAACTAATATTCTAGTAGAAGCTGAACAAATAATCCACACAGTGCCATCACATGTCAAGCAGATGAATACAAGTAACTCAACACTGACCTTAGCCCCAATACCTATACATAAGCAAATAAAATTAAATAATTGCAATTAAATTATGAATGATTCACCTGCCTTAGTCTCTGTGCCTCACAATCTTGCAGTTTCCTGCTCCGCATGAACCTGAATTGTGCACCTTCTACTCTGAACAAGGGGTTTCCTAATCGCACAAGCTCTTCATTCAGTGGTAGGAAATGGACTCCTTCTGCACCAGTGGTCCAGATGCGCTCCAAAGCGCCCCGTCCAAAACCTTTGACATGGTCAGCTTCGTTATAGTGAGATGGAACCTGCAGCTCTGGAGCTGCAAGTGGCTTTCTGCCTTCCTGAGATAAATTCATTTTGGGCATGTCATTTTCAAAAACACATAAAAACACATTTGGAGCTAGGTGACAATGCTTTCATTAAATGAAAAAAAAAAAAAAAAATTTCCCATAACCAATTACAAGGTGGTGTAAAATTACAGTTCATTATCTCTAATTTCAAAACGCGTCCATATTGTTTCAGATCTTCAAGGGGGGAAATCTAAAAAAGTTCTGGAAAGCAACAATTATGTTTAATAGTGTATGTTCAATGGGTCTAGGGATCCATGGGGTTTGACTATTTGTGCCAAATGTAAGCAAATCCATCCAAGGTTACTCACAAAATCTATAACACTGAAGTTAAAATGACAGAATTTATAGTACTATAGTAATAAATGTCAATTCAAAGGTCTGAATAAACATGTAAACTAACTTTTACCTAAAGTTGCATGCATCAAATGTTTTTTTTTTCTTTTAAGTTGATTATAATGGATTGAAAATGTCAGCCTAACATGATGTTTTAATATTTATTTCACTGAGGACTTGTATAATTTATTGATATTACAGTAAAGTACATCAATTAGCAGCAAGACTAATCCATTTACTTTCCTATTGAAAATGTTTTATAATTTTTTCAAGGCTATTTCCGAAACAATTGTGTAAGCGTGCATTGATAGAAATTATCCCTGAATCTGAATAAACCTGATTCCTCTTTACCCTGGTGAATGATTGAGAAACAATAACAGTGTGGTGGAGATGTAAAGCATAAGACGTAAAAACATCCCACATCCTAATAATCACTGTGTTTGCTGCGGTTTCCCGTTGAGAAGTGTATAATCAATTTATCAAAAAAATACACATACATTTTCACTGGGCACTGATAATATGCACAGTAACCCTGATTTAGTAGATATAAAATAGCATTTGTGAATATAAACAGCTGTGGTTTCCTCTGAAAAGACCTCAGTGACAGAAATTCACCAAACAAACATGGTTTGAATGCACAAAAGTTACCTGGGAGTAGAGAGTTTACAGGGTACAGCTGTTCATTAAAAAAAAAAAAAAAAAGTTATATTCTTCAGGAACATAATGGAGGAGTTTAGGCTGTCATTCTCTCCCATACAAGTCAGTAATGTAATACATGCTGCAGCATCATTTTCGGCCTTGGCAAGTGACTCATACTAGTTGTCTAAAGAGAGCTGTACTCTGAACTTATGTTCAAGGCATGGTGGTCTTTAAGAGAGTTTTTCACCTCACAAGCTAGGGAGCAGCCTGTGATTAGTCTTCCAGGTGAAGGAGAGTGAGACCCTCTGAAGACCCTGGAGCCAGTCAATAAAACATACAAAGAACAGGTCTGCACTGTTATTATCGGTCCATTCACTTGAGACACTTACAGTAGGACATGCTGAGGCTGAAGAAATGTTGTGGCAATCATTCCTAAAAGAACAGTGGTGGAGAGCTTGGTGTACAATTTTGGTAATTTCTTCTTTTGGAAATTGAAAAAGGACTTAATTCATACAGACTGAAGCTTCGGGTGTCTTTTTATAATATTATTAAAGTCAGAAGGACATAGAAGATCCATAAATAACCCTGAAAGCACATACAAAGACAACAAATCTGATTAAAGAAATCTAAAAGAATATGAAGACTGGTTGATGTTTACAGCTGGGATCAGCACCCCTGATTACTACAGGAAGCAGTGGATTTCACTTTCCCTGCAAAGGCTGTTACATGTGGCTGCTCAGAGCCGCAGTAGATAAGGATACCGACTTCCTATGTGAAGGACTCAGAATTTGATCGCACCTAAAATCTTTTTTTTTTTTTTTTACAGTGCTTTAGTCCTTTAAAATATGTGGCTATGTTTAGTTTCAGAAATGCTGCTGCACTGTTCCTATGAGCTGTTAGGATGATTTGTATTTACAAATTAGGACTGAATGATAAGTGATTCACTGTATCACACATGCTTTCAGAACCAGAGATGTACAGTGCAGTCAGGACTCAGACTGATTCTGTAATATCTCAACATCTCTCTGAAGGCTAATGATCTGAAACCCTTTCCAGTTCACAAATGATGTTACTTCTGGTTAGCACATCTGCAAACACCACACATATGATGATAAATAATATATGAAAAGGGGAAAAAAAGTGGTGGGAATAAGTAAAAAATAATGCCTGCAGCTGTGTAGTCCAATTCACGCTTAATTTGGTTTGAGCAAATTGCAGCAACCTACATGAAAAATATTTCTCTACATTAATGGCATGATAAAATGCAAAGCTTTTTGTGTTCTGTCTGATTCATGATCAGTAAGTTAGATTTGTTTGATATGCAAACACATCAAATTCAGTTTATGTATTTTAATCAATCTGCCTTTGATTTGTAGAACATTTTTCAAACAATAAGGAAAAGACAAAGTTATTTTTTAAAGACAGAAAAAAAGTGCATGCAATAAAACAAATGTAATAATCATAATATGCTGTATTTTTCAAGTTTGTAAAGCAAAGAATTTAACTTTGGTTCTGCTTTGCTTTTGAATGTAAATATATATATATATATATATAGAAAGGTAAAATAAAAATAATTACAAAACTAACAAATACAAAAGAATAATTTAGTTAAACAAGGTTAAGCATAAAAATGAGAAACAAATTTAAGAACGGTGCTGTTGAAAGTTGGTTTACCTCTTTATTTCACTATGAAAAGACTTTTAATTCCAAAGCAAACTGTGGTGAGACTGAATCAACTCAAAGGAAAATGAGGGTTTGAATAGAATTTGGAATATTTAATTAATATTAAAGAAAAAGAGTCAAATGACAATTCAGACTAAAAAATGTGAAGGGCGTAAAACCGGAAATTAAAATGTAAGATATCTGTTTAAATAAGATCTGCTTAAAGTTTTAACGTTAAATGCAAATCTATTGCTCATTTAGGAGATATTTATGTAAGTGCTTTTGAAACGGCGGAATAGGATTTTTTTTAAAACGTTTTTGAATATAAACCGGTTCTGTTTGTCTTGGCAAGTGCCTCAGCATGACCTTCATCATGAGTTAATGCTATATAAACAATATAAACAGGAAGATTAGCTGATCCAGCTATTCATTTCTGCCTGAAAAGCTCTCTCAGTCTTTATCTTGGTGCACAACTTCTTTTTTCTTCCCATGAAATCTGAGCTGCTGTGGATTCGCTGCTACCGAGAAAAGTAATACACAACAGAAATGATAAGTTCAACAGGATGTTTTTGTTCACAAATCAGAATGGGTCAACTATTGCTGATTCAAATAAGTAATAATCAATCATAATCTAGATTTTATTCAAAATTTGCATCTAATCACAACTGCTCTATAGTGCGGGATACCAATTATTTGCCTGAGCTTAACATCGCCATTGTAAATGGAAAGAACTCAAGCGTTTTTACAAGAATAACTTATTTCCAAGGAAAGCTGCGTAATTGGTAACTCACAGAAACTTAACATTAAACAACAAAGACTGTAAGGTTTATTGAATGTAAAGTAGTTTAAAAATGTAAATTAAATATCTTGATCTGAACAAGTAGATAATAAAAACAATCAAACTGTTTTAGATTATGTCTCAAAGTCAGTGTGTCTTTGGATCAGCACACTGCACTCAGTCCACATTCCCACACATTGCTCTGAAGGTTGTGTTGAAAGTTGAGGCAAGGTCTAAACAGATAAGCCTCATATTAATTCTGTTTTGAAGTCATTTTTAAGTCTCTTTAAATCAGACATCTCAAAATCACATTGGGTGTTTGACATGGAGCTACAAGGACAAAATGGAGCAAACTCTAAAATAATGGGGGTTTTTTTATCAAAGAGCTGCGTCAAAACACTGGAAATGTTCTACCAGCAACCTCAGTATGCAACCCACATGTTAGACAGTAAACAATGTTTGAACTGATCTGTTGCTGCTGCAGAAATAACCTTTAAAACTTGCAGAAACTAGCATCCATTCAACTCTCTGTACTTCACCCTTACTTGTACAGGTCCAGAAAGACAGTTGTATGTGAATTTGGATAGGATACACTTGCAGTCTTTCTCAGTATCTTGTAGGAACCCATGTACTGCGCCAGAATTTAAATCAGTTCATGAATATGGAACGGTCCAGTTGGAATTTCCGTACGGTAAAGCAGCTTGTCACTCAGAACGTCAGCATCAACTTTTGCCCTCACAAGCCTGAAATACGAAATTCAGAGACTATGATAAATCTGGCAGGCCCGGCTCTCTGACAGCAGTGTGGGGCTTCAGAAGAATGACCTGCTAACTGTGTACCGCATGTATAGGGGGTTCTGATCCGCTGCTCCTCCGACAGAAGAGGGAGACACACTCAGACAAGGGAATTGGGAGGGTCTACATGCGAATACAACAAACCAAGCATGCGTTCAACTGCATCCCTCGGGTTTCAAGCTTGTCAATGGGCTTGTTTTCCACCTTTCAGGACTATAGTTTACTTTTCAAGATTAGAGAAGGGTAAAATGGTGCACTTAGATTTTTTTTTCCCGCTTCTTGTAGCTTGGTTTTATTGCCGACTACAATTTATCCCAGAAAAATTCTCCCTTTTTTAACAAGCAGAGATGATTCACTAACTATCACAAAGTCTGCTATGCCTCCGAGTAACTGATCCGTTTCTCTCGCATGGGGAGATACTGCTTTAACAAGATAAACCATGACATGATCTCAGAGAGTGAAATTTGCAGCACTTCCTTCCTTTGACTAATGCAGAATATTGTATTTCTGATTTAGAATGTCATAGCCATTCCTCATGTCAATGAGATTACAATATGCAGCTGATCCCTGTTGATCCAGAAATCCTAATCCCAGAGCCCAAGAATACCCGCTTTCTAACACCCTCAATCTTCTTAGAAGTAACTTTATGTTTGTGTGTATGCGCGCGTGCTCGTGTGTGTCTGGGGAGAGTGGGGGGAGGGTATCTGCACCCCAATAATTATACTCATTCTACATGCTGTGAACTCACTGTGACCTGTTTTTGTAGAGGGAATCGAGGCTGTAGGTTGTTCTTGGGATATATCCAATCCAATTGAGTGGATGAGAAGTGACAGAGGCATAAAAGCCCAGAGAGCCATGCTGCAGATTCTGAACACGTAATTAGACCTGTCCCAGGAGGACATGCGGTGAGTCTGCTTATTCCAGACTATACATTAGGAATGACATCCTTCTCCAACTAGGCGGCGGGCAAATGAACATCAGTTTACAGAAGCTGAAAAAAAAAAAAAAACAACAGATAATAATTAGCTCCCATTTGCATAAAATGACATTTCTCAAAGCCATAAACTTCAGTAATGTTGACGTGAGAGATTTTGTTAGATTTTTTTTTTCTTATTTTGGTGGCATTACTTCAGAAAGTTAGAACTGGTGACTGTGTAAGAAGCATAACAGATTGATTAGCTGAATGAAATTAAATCACTGCCACAGGTCTGACAGCAAGCTTACCTCAGAGATACGGCTCATTCTAAAAGCAATCAAACCTTAATTGTTCCACTCCATGAGCACTTAACAAAAAAAGAAGAGCAGATTAGCATGGCAGAAAAAATGATTATGTTTTCATTAATTTTCTTTTATAAAACTAACTGCTTAATTAAAAAAGACTGGGTTTCTTCGACTGCAAGCCTTTTTTTCCGTCTTTTTTCCCCTCCCTGTCCCTGTTTGTTTGTGCTCATTGTATGGTATGCGTTTCCTGATGTGCTTTGAATCTAAATACAATGGTATTTAATGTGAGTCTGAGTTCACATGCTCTTTGTAATCTGTTTAACCTGCTATACTGTGATCAGCCGACTGTTTCTTTTCAGCAGCAGTGGCTTTGGTCAAGCTAGGAAGGCATCTCTCAGTTGGAGATTATCCTTTACCCTTGAGTGGGATTCTTCACTGAAGGGACTCAAAGACGAGATGTGAGGGACACAGATTTCCATCTCGTTTGACACCCTCCCCTCCCCTCCCCCTACTTTCCCTTACTTCTGTCTGGCTTTCAGTCAATGTTTATTGAAACAAAGCTTTTTGTCAAATGCATTCATATACAATATTTATGTTCAATCAAAGAGCACTAAATGCTTGATTCATATCTCATTTACTCATTCAATTCTGTACCATTGACGAAATTGGGATCCCTTCCAGTTCACAATTCAAATATGTTTTAGTTTGAAAGGAAGTATAAAGAAATCAAGGCAATTAATAAAAAAATATTGCAATATTTAAAAAAAAAAACAAATACACAAAAACTTTTTGTTTTTGTGTATTTATGATGTAAAGCACTTTGAACTGCCTTGTTACTTAAATGTGGTATAAAAATAAACTTGATTGACTGATTTATTGATATATGTTAAAAGCCCCATCTCGCCAATGTCTTCATCACCATGAGAGAAGACCCAAGGACAGACCCAGAACTCACCACACACACTATATTTTTCTTTAGATAGTTGGCTGAACTAATGTTAATCCCTTGACAAGTCATCGCCTAATTTACAGCAAATATTACATAAACTCTCTAACAGTGTTTCTTTAACCTAAATGCTGTTGGGACAAAAGTTTTCTGTTTTTGATAGCCTTAAAATCAGGCATTAGTCATGTTAATGACCATACATATCAATTAATTATGGACTGATCGAGTCCATGGATGGATTTATCCATATCTGACACAGGGGTAAATTAGGGGAAAAAAAGTTTGGGTTGTGTATTCACTCAGTGTAATGGGAATATAAACAGAATTGGAGAAGGTATTTCAGAAAATATTTGGCCTTGTCTCCTGTTAACTGCAGAAAAGTTTAAATAGAAGCTATCAAAGTGTGTGTAACCAGAAGAGAGATGAGAGAAGCTGCTTATTATCAAGTGCACTTCAGCTGTGAACTCCGGTAACCATGGTGAGATTATGTGCAGCATTATATCTGTCTCACTATGTTCAAATTGTCCACTCATGCACTACAGTATATAAGGAAACAGTCCTGGCAAGATTAGCCCAAAATGTAATTTTATTTCTATTAAAAATGACTTACCTCCATTTTATGGTCTTTCAACTACCTTTTCAAACTAGTAAAAAACAAAGTATATATTTTTCTTCTTACTATCTTTTCAAATTTTATTGAGTGTTATCCACGTGGCAGCAACAATGACATATGCCTTAGTTCTTTCAAATTCCTTGAAAAGACAAGAAACCATCATTGTGACTCATTAACTTAAAAATAGCAATATAATCAAAGTCTCCATATATTAATTTCAAAATCCTTAAAATGGTTTTAATTTGAACAAAACCCATGCTGCTTCTTTATTCACTTTTTGAATGATTATTAACCAGCTGCCCAAGTCTTCTCTCTGTGTGTTCCATCTTTGGTGCTAATCATTCCTGAAATCAAACGACAGACAGTATAGAATTAATGTCAAAACAAAGAGTGAAGTGGGATGAGGTTGCATTGTTTCCAGAACACACATCAACTGACATGTTTGTCAAAGGAACCGAGGCGATGAGGAGAAATAAGAGAGGTATAGTGTAGAAGGGCAGATTATGGTGGATTTGGTTTAAAGGAAAGAAATAGTAGGCTGCACAGTGGCGCAGTTGGTAGAACTGTTGCCTTGCAGCAAGAAGGTTCTGGGTTCGATTCCCGGCCCGGGGTCTTTCTGCATGGAGTTTGCATGTTCTCCTTGTGCATGAGTGGGTTCTCTCCGAGTACTCCGGCTTCCTCCCACAGCCCAAAAACATGACTGTCAGGTTAATTGGTCACTCTAAATTGTCCCTAGGTGTGAGTGTGTGTGTGCATGGTTGTTTGTC
>CAEFZY010034412.1:0-46408 GCA_903066815.1 Brachyrhaphis roseni
ATCTATCTATCTATCTATCTATCTATCTATCTATCTATCTATCTATCTATCTATCTATCTATCTATCTATCTATCTAGATCTATATATATATAGATCTATATATATAGATCTATAGATCTATATATATCTATCGATCTATATATAGATCGATATATATAGATATATGTGTGTAAAATGTAAAGTTTTATCAAGTCTTAGCAACATTCGGGACTTTTAAGTCAGGCATGAATAATATCATAATTACATCAATGTAATGTAAACATCTGTTGGTATGCAGTATTTGTTACTTCAGATTGTCATAAATACACATTTTGGACACCAATATGTTTTCCAGACTATTGGATTGATTCTCACAGATGGGAGTGTTAAAGACGGTGTGAATGCTGTCGCTTTTTCTAAAAAGGAACCAGTGACAAACATTCACTGGCTATAAATAAAGCACATGCTGGCTCAGTCAGCTGAACTACATCCAATATTAAAATTATAATAATGCAATTAAGAAAGAACTAACTCTACCACAGAATGTTTTATTTGGTTTATCTTTGGAGAAGGTTTGAATTAACTCATAGTTTTGTAAATATTTGATAGTGTTCTTGTTAACTGTTTTAGTCGCCTTTTAAAATCATTCCTCCCTCTTAATGTCCATTAAAGTTAATCTCAAATGGACATGTTATCTCGGTGAAGATGTTTAGCAACTTTTAGAACAGCCAGTAGCTAGTTTGTCAGGTCTCAGCTTAATTCAGTTCAGTTTATCTATAAAGTTCCAGTTGACAAAATATGGCGCCTCATTCAAGGTGAAGCCAGTCAATACAATCAAAGCATAACAGTAGATTAAAATTTGGTTACACATATTCATAATTAATGGTAGTGCAGTCCAGTTCAGCGTGTGAAAAGTTTTCTGTCAAAGGACATTTATGAATTACGTGTAATAAATATTGTTACTGGCAGGCAATAACAATAATTTTGAATGTAATATGAAAAATATTTTTGGAATAACTGAACCCAGGTAATGATCTTGCACTCAGCAACTGATATAATTACTGATGGGGCCCTTTGGGAAACTACCCACCCACAGTTTAGAACTGGGCCCCCAAATAAAATGTAGTAAAAGATCTTCAAACAAACTTGGGCCGGCTCTGGGAAACTTCTACACTCTAAATTTAGTTTAGCATTATTAGTCTATGTCTACAAAAACATACTGTTTGTTTTTTTAAAAAAATAATTGTTTGAGACTTTTAAAAGGCAGAAAAGGGTAAACAAGGACTGAGCAGGAGAGCTGATTGGCTTGACTGTGCTTTGTTTCTGACGGTTTCTGGGCTCATAATTTGTGCAGGCCAACATCTGTTGCTCTCTGCCTCCACAATAGCACAACTCAGCAAGGATGCAAAGCAGGTCAAAAGATCAGTGCCTTCCCCTCATCTACACACACACACACCCGCACACACACAATAGGAGAGTGACAGAGAGCCAGCTTTCCTCAAATGCTGTGCGCCACGACTTTGCGCACGTGCTTTACAGGCATTACGGTAGCACAGCAAACTGTCCCCCCGCCACACACACACTTCACACACGCACACACGCTCAGCCCAAGTGATTCAACCCTGATTTCCAAGCGAACAAGCGAGCAACAAGACAGGATGCCAAAAAGTGCAGACCAGAGGGGAGGTTTTACGCGCTGATCGGGCTTCTTCGAGAAGAAAGCCGGCGGAAGAAGGTGCAGCAAGTGAAGAAGACGAAAGAAAGGCGCGTTGTTTCTCCCGCTGCAACTTGCGCTCAGTGCCAGAGTTTTTAGCGGCAGTATTGTTCCGACTTCACTCCAGAGGGGCCACTCCGAGGAGAGAGGACGCACACAAAAGGGGGCAATAGGAAAAGGGACTTAACGAGCACGCTTTTTCTCCGCTTTAAAGAAGTAATGGTCTTAAGACCCTAGATTTCTCTGTCTCTCGCTCTCTTTTCCTCTCTATTGACCCCCCCCCCCCTTTTATGCCCGATATATATTTTTTTAATTTTTTCGCGTCCCATCGGCTTGTGCGCCCCCCCCCCTTGTTTGTCGCCGTGAAGAAAGAGTGTGGACGCGCCGGGGTCTGAGGAGCAGAAGCGGGCTGTCCACATGGTCCAACCGCTGGCGTGAAAGTTGACTTCTTCAGAAACCCAGAGAACAGGTTGATGCATTATCTCTGCACTTTTACTTTTTCGCTATTCCTTCCTTCCTTCTTTCTTTCTTTCCGCGCTTCCATTGAAACTCTGATACATAACTTTTTTTTCTCCCACATACTCTGTTTATGAAGTTTATTCGTACAGTTGAACTATTAGAGTAAATATAACACATGGGACACGATCATGTTTTCCTATTTTGTCATGTTTCCCCTTTTTTTTGGTCACAGCTTCATTCCAACTTTCACTATTTCTCAGCCGAAACTTTTAAAAATCCCTTTTCTTTGAGCCACTTGTTGTGATCTGTTCTCATTCGCAGAAAGCTTATCGCAGTATTTCTCCTCCCTGTTTGCCACTTTTAGAAAGACAAGAAGCGATTTGTTAAGATTTGTTTTGAAATGTCTTTCTTCATCGCCAGAAACGAGTTTTTTTTTTCTAAAAGAAAACAAAACAGAACATTTATTAACGCGATGTTTCGTGGCCACCCTCTGCCTGAAGCTTTTCCTTCAGAGACAACAAAAACTTTTCTCTTTGTCATAGAAGCAACTAAAATGTCGCGATCTAATTTGAGGAAGGCAACTTAAATAAATAAAAAAAAAAAGAAGAAAAGATTTCCTAAGAGTTGTGATAAATTTACTCGAAGCTTTAGTGATTTCGTGGCATTTGTTTTACACAAATGACACAAACGCGTTTTTCGTTTTTAAGTTTCAACCATTTTTTTTATTTTATTTTTGCTAATAATTAAACTACGACGATTAAAATGATAGAAAATGACTTAGATTCCCTGCCTGGAGATAAAAGAGCTCTTGTCTTGAGGAGGGAGGGGGGGGAGAAAAAGCTTTTCGAGCTGACATGGTCAATAGGTTTGGGGGAACAATACTTTCTTTTCAAAAGATTCTGACTTTTGAAACTAGAGTCGCTCTGTGAGACCTCACCGAGGTTTGATGTGTCCGCGCTGCTTCCTTCATTTCTATTTCGTTATTATGATCTTGTTGGATTGGACATTTACAAAAACAAAAAAAACAACAACAAAAAATCTCGTATTTTGGAAGGTTTGATGCAAGAAAAGTTATAAAACAGTATTAATGTGAATTGCAAATATTCAGGGCTTCATATAGGATTTAGTCTTGTGTAGTAAACCGAAGCTCAATCAGCTTGACTATATAAATGATAGTAACTTTAATAATAATAATTTTAAAAAAAGAACACCTCGGTTTGGATAAAACGGACAGTGCATTGTCAGATTTGATGCTGCTCCAGATTAGTCGTTGTCTCAGTGTGGAGACTGACGTCCAATCTCTGCAAGTTTTGCCTCAAAGTACAGGCCTCCACCACCGCTGGCGAATTCATTTCTCAAAAAGAAAAGAAGAAAAAAGAGATGTATCTGCATTAAAACTGATGTTGCAGTGACGTTCTGCTTCTTCTTTATTTTTTTTAGCGTTTTTCAAATGAAAAAGCAGCAACATTGAGTTAATAAAGACAAGTTGCTTTTATATCATTAAAATACAAATTACGAAATAAAACCAGCCAGCAGATCCCTGCGTGTCAGCTGCACACACACACACACACACACAAAAATGGGGATAAAAATGACAATTAATTGGTGTTAGTTGTCTGTCAGTCACAGAAAAGCATACAGGCCGTGTGAGTGCAACACCCTGACACGGGCATTATTGCCCTGTGATTGATGGGCGCGGGGGCATTTGGCATAATTAATTTTATTTACTGTGTCCTCTCTGCGCTGTTGTGCCCCCTCCCTACCCCTTCCCGACCCCCCCCCCCCCTCTCACTTCACCCCCTTCCCAGCCCTCCACCACCATCGCCAACCTCCTTGTTCTCTGTGGCGGCATTTTCGCGACGTGATGACACACTTTTAATTGCGGTTTAATAGAAGATCCAGCGGGAATGAAAAAAAAAAAAAAAAAGGCTCTTCATCATATTTTATGACCTTGCCACAGTTCTGGAGTCAAACCGGCAGGCTGTTTTTCCTTTTTTTTTTTTTGCGGTGGCGCAAAGCCCCAGGTGCGCACTTCATTTGTTAAAAAAACCCCCAAAAACTTACCAGAGTTTAATCCATCAAGTTTTTGTTTTGCGTGAAAAATCTGCGCAGTTCTTTTTCGATTTTTGGCCTTCTTTCACTCTTGCTGCTATTTTTAAAATAGTTTTTAAAATTGACATTTTTCACTCACAAAATTAGTTTGTGATTTTATATTTTTCAGCACAGTTTTGAAGAATTGGGCAGTGTAATAATTAAATGAATTTGGTGCTTTAGGAAAAATATAAATACATGCTCCACAGTCAATAATAATTACACAAATGCTCTCTGGAAATTTAAAGCAGATCCAGTAAATATATTGAATGGAAGGAATACTTTTTTATTGTTATTTATTATTATTATTTTTGAAATATGACTTCCACAGCTTTTTATTTTTTTTCTTATCAGGTTGCTGTTTTTTCTCAATTTAAAAAGTCTTTTTTTTTCTTTTTACTTCTTACAAAAAACACTTTATTTATGTTCTTTGTATATTTATGTTTGCAATAAGCTGACTGATGATAATTACTGATCTGCTGAAGAAGGAGTTTTCCATTTCCTGTGTAAAAGCAGCAACATGTACAGGATGAAGTCATTGTGAAGTGGCTGTAGCGTGAGGTGTTGCATTTCCGATACACTAAGTAGTTATTTGAAAGGGAAAAGTGTAAAAGTGGAAGGAGCTGAAGGTGTCTGAGACACACTGACTCTCCCTGCCTGCTGTCGGCCATTGTCTGCATTTCCAACATATTTCCATCTGACTTACTTCAACACTTTCCCCTCTTTGCTTTATTTTTCCCTTCTCCTCAGCAGCTTGTGTGTCTTTTGTACATCCTGTTTTATATCATTTCGTATTTGAATTCCTCCTCTTCTCCAGATTCCCATCAGATTCACATGATTGTTTCTGCGATCGCACATTGCTTAAATGACGGTTTCTCTCTTTTTTTTTTTTTATTTATTATTTTTTATAATGGTCCTGGAGTATGTGGAGTAGTAGTGCGTGCACAGTGGGGTGTGACTGGAGCCGTGTAGGAAAACTGTCTAGAGAGACAGGCAATAATAATGAATCTCATGCGCTCTAAAACCCCTTCAATAGGATTAAAAGCCACCGACGTGATTGTATTATTCCATAAACTCACTCACAGAGTCCTTACCTCCAGCATGAGTACATGTGAAGGTACATGTGGAACAGTGTATGCATCTCAGTGTGTATGCGTGCGTGTGTGTAATGCTTTTTTTCTCCTCAATCTACCTGTCTTGCTTGAGTGAAAATGGACAGTGTTTGAGGTTTTTAAATGTCCTGTGCGTTGGAAGCGCGTCAACAGCCCAGCGCTGTCTGTCTCTGCATCTCTGATGTTCTCTTCATTAAAACCCTCTCCCGTCATCCCAAACCCACAAGTCTGAGTGGGCTTTTTGCTCCAAAGTGATGTTGAAGAGCTTGAATATACCGCAGCAGCTATACATGTAGGGTTTGACCCGTGATAGATTTACTCCTGTTGGAACACTCAGATGTTCAAAAGCTGAAACGCTTAATATCTTCGTATCCATTCATTTGGGTTTTGAGGAAAAAGCCAAACTGAAAATGTTCCTAGACTGGAATTTTAAATGTTGGTCCTGGGGCTAATGAACTATAAGAAAGACTTTTGGCTTCCCCCCTATTTGTATTGACTTAAAATCCCATCAAATACAACATAAATGCAATTGTATATTTTTTTATGAATTGCAAGTGGAAAAAAATGAATGATTGTTTAGAAGTTTAGATTGCTTTGTGAGTGACTGACTGCACAGTGAAACTGCCGTCGTATTGCTTCAAACTGAGGCCTGATTATACATGTGGTTCTAATTGAACCTGTTATTTAGGAGAAGCTGAGGGGCCGAAAACGTGTGTCTGTCTCATAATAAATCCCACACATTTTTTTCCAAGATTAGATGTGTTTTCTCGCGGCGGGTCATGCGGCGGTGCCGTACCGTAGAGTTGCTGTGTGCAGCAGACGGGGGAGAAAATTTATTTTTGTATTTTAATTTATAATAACATGATGTAAAGATGCTCTGATCTATCAGTCAGAGATCAAATTGAACCAATCTTCCCTAGTTTGACTCTGGTCGCTAATCAGGTGATCAGGAAATCAAAAAACTATTTAGTGTTTTTTTCCCTTCAATCAGAATTAAAACTCATCCCCCTATTTTTGATATATTTTTTGAGTTTACTAAAAATCTGCAAACTTTTAATTTATTTCCTAATAATCTGTGGGTTTCAAAACTCTTACCCCTGTCAGATTTATGTCTTTCGGTATCACACTCTTATGGAAAAAAAAAATCTTAATTGACAAAAAAAAAAAAAATATCTGAAATTAGTATCAGCCAGGAAAGGTGACTGAATCATCTCTACTTATTTGGACCAGTTATTGTAATTTGACAATGTTTTATAGCCGGTGGTCATTAACACATCTCCACATCTAAGTTGAGACATTTAAAACATTTTTTTCTTCATCTTTCAGTAATGCAGGCATTTCGCTGACTTTATCAGAGCTCATCCCCATTACCAGCTGATGGATGTGGGAAGAAGTGACCCAATAGCTCAGAGCGGAAGAGACCGTTTCCTATGGGTGTGGAGGGGTTGGCTCGAGGTTACAGGCAGAGATAGAAAATATAAGGGGGAAAACCTGCCCGACGTGAAGGAAACAACTGTGTGAGAGTTCCATGCCTGGGTTGTCGTGGCCGAGGAAGCATTAGATCAGCCTCTCCGGAGTGCCGCTTGGCACCTGAGAGTTAGAGCTGGAAGGAAAGAGAGGGGAGGGGGGACTGTGGAGTCTGGAGGACTGAAAGCGGAGTGTGAAGTGAGGCAGTCGGAGCGCAGTTTGATTTCAGAGTCATGGCAGATCAAGAGGTCATTGGCGCAGATCGGGTAGAGCACTCAAGATGGTCAATGTGGGCTGGAGAGTGAAGAATGAAGCTGAGAGGACGCCTGTTGTGTTCAAGCGGAGCATCTTCCCGAAAAGCTCTCATCGTTCATTGTGTCCTCCCGCTAACTCTGCATTGCTTCTGACAGCTATATTTGTGTTATGGATTTTCCTTCAGTCTGTCCTGTCTTCCTTTCCTTTTCTCCCTTGCCTCCCTCTCTCAGTTACTCCCCCAGTCAGCCTCCCTCCCCCCTCCCCGCCACCCTTTGACCTTTTGTAAGCACTTCATCAGAGAGCCGTTGGTGTTTTCTAAAGCCCAGCGACAAACTGACAGGGCAGCCGTCAATCGAGTGCAGCGGCGGAGAGCCTCCCCTCTGGACAACAATGTGCTCAAACTTTCTGCAGCTTCGCTTTAATGTGCGTTGAAGGGATGGCTGCGAAGGAAGTGTTTGGTGACAGCTGTGAGGCGTGACACCGTGAGTGTGGCGCACCCAGTGCCCGCGCATCGCGCAGATTTCACGAAACGCCCGATTGAGCGGAGAAGCAATGCACGGATCTCGAGCTCTCGTTTGTATGCTAAAAATCTCCAGAGTGGACATGATAGAGGTACAATTAAGAGACTCATCCAAGAGTATGCAGTATCTCATGAATTCAGATGCAGATTTCTCCTCTCATCAGTCTGCATGTTTGATTCCTGAAGTTCAACTCCAAAAAAGTTAAGCAGATTTATTTTTTGCTATTTTTCGATATCTCCTGTTACACCCGAATATTTGGATTCCTTCAACTGGGTAGAGCGTAGATGAACATACGATGATAGGAAATTAGCCATGCTGCGTTTCCCCCTGTTTCTTGCCTTCCCGTACTGAGGAGGTAATAACCATTTAAATGCATCTCATTATGTTTTCTAATCCGCAAAGTATCGAGATGCTGGCTAACACAGGCGAAAGTGAGGCTGGAGCACTGCTCTGTTATGGTATTAGTATTTGTGGTATTAGTTCCAGAGGACATGGGATGCCTACTTAAGCTATTAGCATGTGAGGCGCCGCAGGATGATCCATCCCCCTGACAGGACGAGCTGTTAGCCAGTGTTAAACCACATCACAATGGGCTGCCGGGGTTGACGGATTGACAGAGCTCCAGAGCACCACTCGCCTGGGCCGCCCCCTTCCTTCCTTCCATCCACAGCTACATAACATCTTGAAGATTTATTCACTTACGGCGAGAGCAGAGCTGGGGTAAAAATACATTCTTAAAACTAAAATACTTTGAGTGGGTGAACTGGAAAACAGTAGAAGACAAAATGATTTGTGTTTCTTACATCTTTGGTCCTCATTTTCTTGCTTTTTAGTCGGCTTTGCCCCTAAAAATAAGTGACTTGGTGGCTTTCCCCATTAGGGTTCAGATTTGAAGGCTTTTGTTGGGATGATTGGAGTTACAGATGCCACAGATAGGTTGCTTCCAGATGCATTGGACTGAATGCGTAGATATTATGTTGTTTAATGTAGCCTTATGGTAATTGTTTGTGTGTGTGTATTCGGCAGAGTAAGAGTGATGATTTGTGCTTTATTATCTCAACTGGCTGTGCTTTTCAGAGTCAGAACATTTCCAGATTTGACTTTGACTTCCTTGCAAACGAGGGAAAAATGTTGCTCTCTTCCTCAAGCCAGCTGACCAGCAGTGGGCAGAACCAGGTAGCGGTGGGACTTCATTGAGCTACTTAAAGCTCCATAAAATTGTAGAAAACTTTCTGGGATCTCATTAACCATATTTTTAACCACTGGAACAGTATGATGTAAACTGAATCTTGTAAAACTGAAACTCTTTTGAACCTTTGTCCCTTATTTGTAAAATTTATGGCTAAAACTTTAACTTGAAAGAAAATCAAGGGAAATCTGTCGTTTCTGTCAGTGATGGTAAAATGCGGGATTATATGAAAGAAAAGGGAAAGAGAACGTGGCTACACAGATATCCAGTTCCTGCAGAAACAGTTGGACATATGAACTGCTATAAAATGAGGGAAAGCTAAAGTTTCCACCAGGAAGGCTAACTTGTACCACCATTTCCATTAGGAAAGTTTTACTGTCAACGGTCGTACATTGCTAAAATGTGGAACTAAACGACACAGAGAGAACATGGCTACAGAGACGTTCAACTCCTGCAGTATGCTGGGGTCTCGCCGTCATTTTCTCTAACGTCTCGTTTTTTTTGTTTTGAAGCCATAACCTTTTAAGATTGAAATACCCCTGATACTGACCCATTTCTTGCCCCCAACAGTGATCGACCATCCTTCATTATTCCATCCTTGAACACAGTCCCCTAAGTTATGCATTTTTTTAGACAAACATCAGTGGTAACAAGAAACTAATCAGAAAGCACAAGTGTTGTTTTTCTTAGCGATTCAATTTCTCCAAATCAAACAAAAATAAAGTTTTCCAGGCAGGCCGAGGCAGCAGTGTGGGTAGAGTAGTAGCAGCTCGTGCTGGTTTATCGGCAAGCATTGAGACTCTGAGTGTGTATGCACGCACGCAGGCATGCACGCTTGTGTGCGGTGGGCATTGTTGACCAAGAGACATCTGCCACTAGATTATTCCCAGCTGTTATCTGAATAATTGTGTATCCCCCACCCGACACCTCCCTCCTGCCTCCACAACACTCCTCCCGCTCCTCCTTTGCTTGCTGCCTTCTTTGCTCCCACGTCGTTGGTTCCACCACCTGATGAGACAGAGTGATGGGTCTCTTCTTTGGATTTACTCCCCTTTTTCTTTTCTTTTCTTTTTTTTTTTTCATGAGTATGTGAGCTTTCGTGCGTGCGTGCGCAGAGTGCATGTATCCACGGAGCCTCCCGGTCACCGGTCGTTGTCTGACATTTGTAGAAGGATTTGAGCGCCTCCTTCCACCACTCCTCCCTCCCCGCCCCTGTGGCTCTCGGGGAAATAAAAGTAGCCTAATCCTGCCAGATCAAGACTGCTGTCCACCACAGCTTTACCAGCCTGTGAATTAGAGCCAGCTCTCATGTTCCTGGGGAAAGGGAAGGGGGTGAGCGAGGAGGTGGGTGTGTTTGCGCTGGCCTGACTGCTGGCCTGTGAAGCAGCGTTAACTGTTTGCTGGCAGGATATTGGGCAAAGAAGTGCAACTAAAACCAAAAGAAAACCGTGTAAAATAGGGGAAAAGGCATATCATGTTGTTCATGTACAGTTTAGGTTTCTTGGCCATCAAGTTTTCATTTTTTTAAAAATCTAATATAATTGTTTTGATATTACTGAAACAAATATAAAAAATAATGCAAATTCTGTTTTTCTGTTCTTTCACTTTCCCCCTCTATATCTACAAAGCAAAGAAAGACACAATTTTGCTTCTTTCGTGAGCAGATTTTTACACGTGACAATAATATGAGCTGGAAATTTACATATATTTTCTATTTGTTCTTTCGGTCTTATTTTTATTTTAGTTCCAGTATTTTAAGACAAATGCTTGCAACATTCATAAGGCTTGTATGTGCTGCCTGCCTTCCACCAGCCTGCAGAGTTTCCTTCAGTCCTGCTCCATGGTTGAACAGAAAGCCCTTTTTTTCCCCTGTTGGAATTCCAATAGTCACTCAGTGTGAAGGACTCCACACTTGCTGCTTCCCTTTTCTCTCCCTAGCTTCTTATTGTGTTGCACTTTTTACTATCCACCCACCCCCAATGGCGGTCTTCTTGTTTTGTTCCCCCCCCCCCCCTCATCTTCTCATCTTTCCAGAGTATTGTGTTTTGTCTACAATCTTCCTTACATCCAAGATCTTTGTATTGTCTCACCTCCAACAGTTGCTTCTTCTGCTTAGGCCATGTTTCAGCCAGATTAAATGGTGAATTGGATTAAATCAAACAAAGGTATTTTTTTGTGTGGTAAGGTGAATGAAAAGTAAATATTTTGTTGTAAGGAAAAAAAATCAACAACAAAAAACAAGCTTGTGAATTAAATTACAAAAAAAAAAAAGATTTTAGATTTTCAAACAGAATTAAATTGATTTGTTCAGTTCAACATTTTTACTTGCATTTTCTACAAATCTATCTCAAGCAGGAAGCTCTAATTGTAATTTTGATAAGTTATAAATAACTTTTTGGACATTTTAGAATGATTGAAATATGCTTTATGCTACAGAGAGAGACACTTGCTTGTCCCTGGACCACATATCATTTGTCGTACTATTTTATCTTACTCAGAAAAATAAATAGCAGTGATGGGTTTTGCTACTTTACCTTATACACGATGACCATTGGTGCCTTTTTGAGATTGTGTCTCATTTTGGAAATATTTCCAGAAAAACACTGGAAATATTTCCAAAATGAGACACAATCTTTTCTGTACGAAAAAGGAAAGGGCAGTGGCCATTTTTTAAGCCAGCTGCCTAGCAGTGGGTGTCAACAGGTGGGGGATGGGAAAGCGCAGTTCTTTTCTAGCTCCATGAAGTTGGATAAAAAAAAGATCTGTCTCCCCAGCATGTTCTCTGTCATCATTCTAAAAATGGGCTTTTGATTTTTAAACATGCGAATGATATGACAAAGAATCATTTGTGGACCTCTAATCAATTTTGCAGCAGAAGATCTGATGCTATGACAAACAACAAATGTTCTGGGGGCAAATAATGAAAAAATTCTTCATGATCTACTGCTTTTTTGAAAGTGATTACTGGGTTATTAGATAAGCCGATGCCAAAAATGCTCATTTGCTCACTGAAGGTCAGAGCTGCAGTGTGCAACCTGTAGCTCTAATCGGCAACTTCTGCTGCGGCAGGTTTCCATTGTCTAAAGGTCAGTCGGGGACCGTGCATTAGCCTCGGAAAGTTGTTAGCATAAACGAGGGAGGGGACGGGGGGAGGAACCAAGGACTAAAGTACAAAAAAAAAACCCCCCGAAAAGAAACGAGGACAGGACGGAGACAGGAGGGGAGGGTGAGTGGCAATGAAACCCACGGCATGCTTTGTGGTGTCAGGCATGTGCACGGCTTCTGGGGGGCTTTATGCGAAGTTTGCCTGCAAAAACCTCACTGAAGGCTGGCTGGGTTTGGTTCTGAGCAGGTCCCTTGTAGCAGGGAGGTGGTGGTGGTGGGGGTAGGGGGTCGGGGGTCGGTTTGCTCAGTGAGTGGGTGGAAAAGGGAAGTGAGAATGCAAAAAAAAAAAAGAGAGAGAGAGCAGTGCGTAAGACAGCAAGCATGCCATCGCAGTTGTCCGTTGCACCAGGACAACGGACAACTGTGGTGGCAGTCACTGATCTAAGAAACACAACTCCTGACTAAAGTCTCCGTCTTTTTTTGTGTCTTTTTTCCATCTCCCTTGCCTTTCGCTTTGCTACTTTCTCTTCCTTCAGCGTCCCACAGATCTACGCTGCCCTTTAGAGTGCTTACTATTGCCGTACAGTCGTGCATTAAAGGAACACAGGCTGAGCCTATTTGCAGGTAATGAGAAAAGGGGGGCCTGCGCTGTATTGTAACTTGTTTGACCTCTGATGGTGGGGTCAAGTTCATTCTAAAGGGACTGTAATTCTCTCCCTTCTCAGCTGAAACACATGACAGTACCCCAGAGGGAGAGTGAACAGAGAGCGGTGCTGGATCTTCTTCATCACAAATTTGACATTTTTTTCTTAGCCCCTTTCTCCGCTTGCTCCCCTTCCTCTTCCTCGTCCCCCTCTCTTCCCACAGGGTTAATTGAAGGGGAAATTGATAGTTCTGTGCGGTAATTGTGGCCTTGAGAATTCTCTGTCTCCCACAGAGAGAGACGAGGGCCGCAGTAGCAGACACAGCGATGCGCTGCAAGAGAAAACCAGAGAGAAAAATATGAGCGAGAGAAGCAGATGGAAAGAAAAATTGAGAAACTCGAACAGAGCGACCACCCCCCCCCCTTCCCGACGCCCCCGTCCCACCGCTGCCTCCCAGCTGGAGGTTTGATTGGTTGATGAGGGCGCGGGGCTGGTTGGCTGATGAACTGAGATTTCTGCACAACTTTACAAGCCAGGCTTTGATAATCATTCAATTCATTATCCAATCAGCGAGACTTGCAACACGACTTTTTTTCCCCCCTCACTCACTGATTCTCCCTTTGACCCTCCCACCCCCTTCTCCTTCCAATCCTCCCATTGCTCCCCAAGGAGTCTGGGATGGACAGATGAGCAGAGTGCGCCATCTCAGTTCGGTTCTGCTCCGCTGCATGCTGAAGCAGAGAGAGACTTATAATCCACCAATGCCAACGGTGACTGGACGCTATGCCTCAAATGTTTCTCTCTCTCTCTCCTTCAGGAGGGGCTTCTCTTTCCCGGGGGCAGAGCTGTGTAATTAGTCTCTTTCCAGAAATAGAAAACTAGTTTTTCTACAGACAATTTGTGATGTCACCAGACATGAGCTCGTGTGAGTTTCTTACTACGTGAGAATCTTTATAAGAGTAAAATTAGCATGTTTTTTTTTTTTTTTTTTTTTTTTTTTAAATATACAGCTAAGATCAAAATTATTTATACCCCTGGAAGACGTGGATTTTAAAATGATCTTAATAAGAACAAGAACTTGAGAGAGTTATCTTTCAAAAACCATTAAAAAACATAATAAAACCATGTTTAAGGAGTATTTTTTAAAGTTGGTTTATATTTACAGTTTAATAGAAATTGTATTGTATGTTAGAAATATTTATCATAACCTATTCCATAGTAAAAATCTTTGATATAAATGCTGACAAGCTTTTTGTGTTTGTTTCACTGGTATTTTATTTTTGATGATGAACTCTTTGAGGTTTTATGGCTTCTTTACCATCATCCTAATCTTCAGCACCGTTTGCAGATTTTCTAATAGACTAAAGTCATGACTGAGGACTTTACCAGTATTTCTTAATATTAAAACAAAGAAGCAAAAATTATTTCAACACCTTCAAAAATATTATTTTTTTCTAATGTTATTTATTAGAGTTTGGCAATCAAATGATAGCAATATATATCACAATATTTTTTTCTCTATGGACAATATACTAAAAAGATGAAAATCCAATGCTAGTAAGAATTGCGCCGTGCTTGATCACACAAAATTTGGTTGATGGAGACAACACAGTACCTTTTTGTGCATCTGTAGCTTTTTTATTTGTTTTAAGTTGTTTTTGGCTCTGGTGACCCTTATCTGACTGTGACCTGATAGGCAAGCAGGCTGTGAGGGAGGGGCAAGGCATGTGGCAAAGGTCACCAGGCCGGAACTCGAACATGTGATGATCGCGTCGAGGACTCAGGCCTCCATACACTAGTCACGCACTGTAACTCGGTGCCATCGCCGCACCCAGTTGCAGCTTCTTTAGCTAACAGGTTGGAAATGACTAAAAAAAATGTAGTGTTCCAAAGGAAGAGAAGACAAGAAGCACCCAAATAACTCAGTCGTTAAAATCAGACCAAAACCAAAGTGTGTACTGAAAATTGTGTCAGGCGTATGTTCCGACCAATTTGGGGAATACCACCGATCTGTTTTACCACCCAAACCAGTAGCACCTGCTGGAGCACACATGATGTAAAACTTTACGGTCCTAGATGAGATGTGCTACATGCTACAAAAAGAAAAATGCCTGTACAGTGTTACTATCTGACCCAGCACAGCACAGATTGACAGCACTAAATGCTCCCCTAATTGAAATTTGATTTTTTTCTGAGAAATGAAAATGTTTATCTCAGTTTTTAAAATTTTTATCTTTCAAAGATGGTGAAGTTTGCTCTGAGGATAAGATTTTTTTTTTTCCAGAACAAGATTATATTATTACAGTATATTGTTTTTTTCCCCCCTTGTTCCTTGGATTTACTTATTTTGTCTTTTTATATTTCTTTTTTTATTGTTTATTCTTAAGAAAAGCAATTTTAAAATGAGCTAATCAAAGGAGAGATTTTGAGAACTTACATTTTAATGCCTTCATTTATTTGACATCAACTAAAGAATATGTCAGTTTTTGTTCTGTTGTCTTGTAATGCTCTAAGGTTTTATTTTGAAATACGCCTCTTTTATTTATCAAAAGCAGTTGTGTGATGTTCGATAACATATTGAACAATTAAGATAGATCTTTGAAATAAAAAAAACAACCTTCTGATATCTTCTGATCTCAATTAATAGTACCAGAGAACATTAAATATTGGCAAAACATTTCATGTATAGCAAATTTTTGCTTATTGTAATATTGTAGTAGCTGCGTTTCTCTCCTCCAGTTGCACAGCAGCAGGTGAAACAGAGGCAGCATTACATTACTCTATGCTCCATAAAACTCTGGTCACTTTGCTTTTTAATAATTCTAAAGATTTCAAACTGTTGGTATGATAGAAAATTTGCAGTTTGAAACCATGGCTTTTTATTTACACATTGGTGAATACATCTTGATATGATTTTATAGCTTAAGGCGTCCTGTGACAGAAAAGTCAGACGTTTCTTCCAGGGGTGTAACTTTTTTTTGCCACCTTTTTGGTCCTGAAAGTTTCGCAAAACGCTCAAATGCACAAATAAATTATGAAAAAGAGAACATGTTTACACAGACGTTCAGTTCCTGCAGAAACGGCATGTCTTGTTTTAGCTCCAGGCTCGTTTTTATTTAGTCTCAACTCAGGCCGCCCCAAGGCTGTCACCCAGGCAACGATGCAAGTGGGCGCTTGTGTTTTCTTCCTATTATTTAGTTTTCTGACTAAAATTTGCTGGTGTATTCAGTCATCTCTTTGACTTTATCTTTGCCATTGATTCGTTTCCCCCCTCTCTCTCTCTCTCTCTCCCTCTCTCTCCACTTTCTGGTGTTGCTCTCCTTTCCTCTTCTCTCTCCCGCCTCCCCTCCTTGTGTGCTTTCAACGTACGTTAATGAGAATGTGTTAACGAGAACGAAAGATCTATTGGGTGTAGCACAATATATCAGAAAGGCAGAGGTTTGGACGGAAAAAAAAAGAATAAAAAAAAAAAAGACAGCGGGCCCCTTCAAAGAAGTCCTATTCTTGTGGTCGTGAATGTTTGATGAGACAGTGAAAAGTTGCCCCTCTAACGTCATGGTGTCTGAACAGAAAAGAACAGGACCGTTCTAATCATGGCGCGCAGAAAAAAAAAAAAAAGACTTCCCACCCGATTTAATTAACTGATAAGAAACAGCTTCAAATTAATTTTTCAAGGATGTTAGATTTTGATTAAGAAACTCCTAAAAGAAATAGACGAATAATCAATTTTTTTAATCAACTTACCCAAATGGTAACTAGTTAATATGATAATTCCAGCAATTAGGGCAAATACTGTCAAGCAGCAGTTTCTATGCATCCCGTTAAAGGAATTATAATATCTTTACATCTAATTATCATGGTGATTTAATTTTTTTGTATGGCTACCTCTCAATTTTACCATTCCCTTTTTCTTTTCCCCCCATCTGTCATTGTAGAGATAATGAAATGAGCAGTTCCAGACTGTAAGATGACGAGATTTGTGTAGGAAGTAACCTGAATCTGACTTCTTTTTTTTCCACATGCTACATTTGCATTGATATTTAGGGAAAAGAAAAAAATTGCTTTTTTTCCCCCACCTTTTAGTTTTTTTTTACCATTTCATTTGGCTTCACGTGGAACGGTTGGCTAAGATCTTTAGATTGCAGCAGATTAAAGAAGCAAAATTGTTCCTGGTCTCTGTGTGTGTCTTTTTGATGAGCAGCTAGCGCCGATTCTAAATATTCTCACCACTCCTAATCCAAAAATCACCTGTTCAGTTCTTTGAGAGGAGGAGGGAAAAAAAACTTATTTATCCCTGAATGAAAGTAAGATCCGGTTACTCACATGCACATGAGTGTGTGTGCTTGCTTCTTTAATTGGACATGGATTGCAGCGGAGGTGAGGAAGGGCCAGTTGAAGAGAGTGAGGGGTGGGATCTGGGGGTGGGGGGGCACGGAGACGGAGCGGGATGGAGATAGAGTTCTTTACTTCAAAGGCAGCTTACAGCCTGGCCAAACGTTAACCATGCTCACATACTATCAGAACATGCGCACACACACACCCACACACACGCACTCCACATCCAGTGGCTCTTTAGCATCTCATGAGATGAATATCCATCCCCTCTCGCTGTATCCCCTGCTCCCTGTGTGCTGAACATCAGTGAAGTCTGGCCTTCAGAGGGAAATATTGACAAAGCATTTGGAGAGATGGAATGGTTCCTTTAATTATATGCTGCTCTTATGATGCATGGAGTTTCTTCTCTGGCTGCTTGCACACACACACGCTCGCGCACGCATGCACACAAGCCTTGCTGATCAGCTGAATAGGTATTCCTGGCACCAACCCCACACATATTCAATTAGCAAAACTCATTAGCAAAACTTGGCATTTGTTGTTGTTTTTTTCTCCCCGCCCCCCCACACCCCTCCTTGCTCAGAATTAATGGTTTTGATATGCTAATTAGCGGGTAATTTAATTTCAAAAGGCCTCAATTAACAGCAGCGTTGTGGACACGAGGAAGTTAAGCAGCATAATCTAATTTGCATTAGTAACGAGCAGGGAGTAATTAGTCTCTAATTAGCCACTTCAGACAGCACTTGTGTTTACTTTCCTAATGAAGTGGAGGGGCTTGCTTTTTCATACAGCGACGCTTGCGTGGGTACATCCAAGCGTGTTTATGAGAGGGCGTGCGTGTGCGTGGGGGTGTGTGTGCGTGTGTTAACATTTGTGTATGTGGAGGTTCGGGGTAAACTGGGGGAGGGGGGAAGAGGCTGGCACCAGCACCAAAGTGGCATATGGCTTACAGTTTGGCTCCGGTTACATATGTTCACACAAACACACGCACAAAGTCGCACTTGCAGACACACAAGGAGGTCATCTCCCACCGTCTTACGTGGTTGGACACATACACGCCGCGGTTTACACTCCATTGAAACATCTTCATGAGCTCACTTACACATGCCGCCAGGGATTGACTGTGTGTGTTTGAGGGGTTTTATCCTGATATTGTTTCCCCTGGCAGCAGTTTTTCTTTCTGCTGCAATAGCTCGCAATGTTTTCTCTAATGCTTTTTGTGTGTGATTTTTATTTTTTGGTTGCTTGGTTTACAGCCACTAGCAATATTTTTTCAAAATTCTATGATCTGAAATAATATTTTTAGCAGAGAATGTAAACTGTTGTCATATTTGCGGCTTTTTCAGTGTTCAATCCAGGGTTTGTTTTTAAGACATATGTACAGTGGTGACAAAAAGAGATGTGTCTCCACATCCTTTTTTTTTTGTGGTGACACATGGAGAGAATAGGATTTGAAGTTGGAAGTTCAGTGCCCTTTCTTGATAATTGGCTACTAATATGAATTTATTAAAGAGAGGGTGTGTTTGAATACATTTCAACATTTATGTTGTCATTTGTTACTTATCCATACACCACTTTTTGGCTGCAGGCCAATTCGTGTTCCCATTTTTGACCTTGCATTGCCATATCATGACTTCCTAGTTCAATGCTTTATCTGTAACCATTATTAACTCATGTATATATGCCATCACATATCAGTGTATTTTAGTGTTGTAACAAAGTCTGTTCATTATTTTGGCCCTAATTGTTTATTATTTGCTGAAAATGATGAATCCAATTAATTATAACAGATTAAGATCTCTGATCAATCCACAGCATCTCCAGACAGTATCATTGTACCTGCTATAAATGATATTGTAAATATTTTTATAGGCATTATAAAATCACATGTTCTTACGTTAGACTGTGGGTAGATTACAGATTTAAATCAAAATGGTTAGGAATTTGCCCCTGACCGGTACAAATTCACATTCTCTGTACAAAATATCTGCTCCATTTTGTAGCAAAAATGCTACAAGATGGCAAAGAGAGGGGGGAAATTTTTATTTTTTAGCCTCTTTTACATAGCACTTTTCAATTTCCTTCTCCCATCCTCCTATATACAGTGGTATTGTGAAACAAATGGTGCTAAAATTATATTATGGCTTTGGGTTTTGGTGCACCACCCTGAAAGTTACCAGCAGCCCCCATCTTACCTCCCTTTCTGGAGGTGAAATTAAGGGCAGGGCATCCAGATAGTAAAGGAAACAGAGGAACAAACTACACAGTTGCTTTTTTCTTTTCTATTTGTCTCTCTTTTACATTTATTCCTTGAAATAATCAACGAGAGAATCAGCAATAACAAGTGCAGCCTGTTTTGTGATGAGCATCCCAAGAGTTTAAACTTTTCCATCCATGCCTATTTCAAAAACAAGTCAAAAACAACAGGCTCTCTTCAGATTTTTATTTTTTTTTTTAAGGGAGACGGGGTGGAAGGGTTTAAGAGGAGGAGGGACAAGCAGCTGCCCTATTAGTCCAAAATCTGTTGTTCAGAGGAGGTGGGGAGGAGGGTGGAGCAAAACCACAGAATTTCTACAAAAGAGTGCACACACTTTTTTCCACCCTTTGTGCAAAGAAGGCTATGTTCTCATATTTTGCCACAAATTAAAGCATATTTAACCCCTGTCACCTTTTCAGTAGTAGATCTTGTCCTATTTTTACCCACAATCCTAGACGTGTAGGCCAGGAGAGACCATAGGGACCCCGTTAGGAGACAGCCTCTCTGATGGAAGGTGTTTTTCTGGCGTCTTTTCCTCAGCGTTCTCTGGGAGGTCACGAAGCTGGGTGAGTTCCGGGAAAGAACCGGGTCAGGGCGCAGGCCGACAGAAGTCGGCAGACTCAGTGGGCGTGACATTACAAACACAAGAAGTCTTCGAGAAATATTCATACCTCTCGAGCCCTTCCATACTTTGTCGCGTTGCAGCTTCAAACTGCAACGGATTTCATTGGAGTTTTATGAGATAAACCGCCCAAATTAGCAGACAGTTGTGACGTGAACAGATAAAAGACACGAGTGAATTTCTGTTCAGCACCTTTTAATCTGATTGATTAAATACAGTGGAAACACTTGCCTTCAGAGTCCACCTGTGAAGGCCTCGGGGGTTTGCTAGGAAACATCAGTGAACCAAAATTAATCAAGAACATCAAGAAACAAAGAAGTCAGGGGTAAAATACTTGAGATGTTTAACACTCATGGAGCTCCGTTAAATACGTCACTTGAAAATGGAGACACAGCCGTCCACCTAAAACGAGGCGCTACATAGATCCTTAGCTCAGGTTGGTGTGCTTGTCAACACAAGTACTTTTAGTCATCCACTCCACAAAAATGGTCTTAATAGTTGATAGTTGAAATAATGCCATTAAAAGTCCTGTTGGCAGTTTGCCACAATCAATTCAAAAGAAACGTCAAACAGGTGGAAGAAGGTGTCCTGCTCAGATGAGACCTAAGTTGAACTTTCGTACACTAAGCATAGTGTGTACGAAAGCTAACTACAGCGACAGTGCTCTTCACTATAACTTAATCATCCTCACAGTATAATGCAGCAGCATCGTGCTACGGGGATGCTCTCCTGCACAACTGTAGGAAATCTTGAAAATGTTCACCGATGTTGTCCGTTCAGTCTGACTTGAGCTTGAGATATTTTGGAAAGAGAAACAAAATCAGTTTCTACTTGTGCAAAAATGTGAAAAGTCCAAAAGGTGTGAATACCTTAACAAAGCAGTGTAGTGAATGTGCATTAACTCGTGGAGAACTTGCATGATTTACACACGATGAGGCCAAAAGCTGCCTTCGATAAATTTAATGAATGAAGACACTGTGGTGATTATGAGCCCATTGCCGTTGATGACCTCAGGCCAGCAGGTGTATACACACAGACCTATTGTCACAAACATCCACAGATGTGCGCATATATACACACACACACGCAAACACTTATGTGTATAGATCCATAAATAGGCAACTGATTTACAAATGAGCTGACCCGTGTGCTGGCCTTGCTCTTAGATAGGCTCACACCCCCACCAGGATGCATAAATCACAATGGACATGCATATGCATGAGCTTCTGAGGAGGTGGGATAAGTGTGTGTGTGTATGTGTGTGTGAAAACCAGCCCGCAGTGGCGTACGTATCGATCACTGAGGCTTAGTTAAGTGCTTTTTATTTCACCGAGTTAGAGTCAAGGACCATGGACAGGCCTCTCTCCGGCGACTGTGCTGCTTTTGAATGGGAGAGAAAGCAAAGAAGGGGGGGGAAAAAAGAGGAGAAAGAACTATTTAACTGTTCTTTTTTTCCCCTTTTTTAGTGGCATCCAGGGAGCACACATCACATTAATGGAACAGAGATGACGTTTCACATCTTGTCTCTCTCTCTGTGGAAGAAGGGGTTTTGGCGTTGGACCTTTGCCTGATGTGTGTGAGCATGATGTGAGCTGCTTTAACCTCCCCTTGTTTTATAGACTTATACATGGCTCTGGATCGCACTGCTGCTAAATTAATTTACACACCATTCACACATGCGTGCCAAATCTTCCTTCCTTCTCCTTCCCTTTCTCTCTCTCTCTCCTCCTCTCTCTCTCTACACTTTCTCAGCAAAGACAGAGCAGAAATTGCCTGGCGAGGTAAATAAATTACTTTCATCGATTGCTGTAGTTGTAGAGTGACTTTATCACAGTTTGACTTGTCCAGATACAGATCACCGAGTGACAGCGTGTTTTTGTAACGCGCCGCTGTTGCTGCGTGCAAGTTTCGACGTGTGTGCGTGTGTATGTGTGTGTAAAAATCAGGCATAAATCTAAGCGATGAATATCTCTGCATATTAAAAGTCACGGCTAAGGTGGTGGGTTGGCCACAAGCTCTGTCCAATTGTGTATATCTAATTCAACCAAGCTCCCCCCAAACATATTGAAAAGCAGATAAATTTCCTGAGAATTATTAGAGCAAGATCTTACAACCCAACCTGTAGCCAGGTATATTATTTCTCTAATCACTAATATCCTAAAATAATAATAATAATAATAATAAAAAAAAGCTGGAGCTAGATGATATCCTAACATGGTTCAATTCTGTTATCTACCTTTGATAAGTTTTATCTCAATACATATTGTGCAATTTATTTAGCCATTCCTTAATACTCTAGATTTTTTTTTGTTAAAAGAGGTTAAAAGTTCAGGAAACAGTACAGCTGTCTTTAGTGTGTGTCTCTGCGATGTAGGCCACATGCTGTTTTAATAGTTGCTGTGCTGATGTTGTTGCAGAGGCCAAGAAGCCACAGTTAAAAAGACACAAACTGGAAAAAAGAGCAAGAGAAGGCCCCATCTGTTTGTACTAAACAGTGGAAGAACTGACCATTGAGGAAGCAAATGAGCAACAAATGAATAAAAGATATTTTGACATCTCTGGCAGTAAGCCATTACAACTTTTCCTCATTTTTATTGAGCATGCATTGCTCAAAAAGCATTGACAGTTGGCAGTAATAGTTCAACATAGCAAAAAAAGGAAAAAAAAACAAAAAACCTCACTTTTAATCAAAGTTTTTCTGTTATACATACAGATTGATGTTACTAGTTTGAAGCAGTGGTTTTCAAAGCTGGGTTTGGGCCCCAAATGGGGGGGGGGCTAATCAAGGGTATGTTTGGGACTTTGAAATTAGTTTTAGAATTTAAACAAAATATTAATAATGAAAATGGTAAGGCATATTTATGCTGTAAAAATTTTTAAAACAAGTTTTAATACAGTTTTAAAAATGGGAGTGTGTTTTTGTCATGTTAACTATATATTTTAGTTTATTATAACCACATGGCCAAATAACCAAATGTATGAATTGTGATACTAAAAAGTGGAGATAAGTCAATGGCTTAATAATAATCTTGTGTCAAAAGTATTAAGTAGGACTCCTAAATAAAGATATTCTGGATTTTCTGGCAATTACGTATTAATTGAGGATGTAAAGCGTAAATAATAAACTCAGTGCACTGAGTGCACAATCGCTGTATGTTTCTTGTGTGAGAAGTTAAGCTGTTGCACCTCGACATCTGCCATTTTCACGCTAGTTCTGTCTATGATTATTGTGATACATGTTGCACTCTCAAGAAGTGACATACAGAGCAGTAATCCCTTCAGGCCCCAGCGGGATATCGACTCCTCTTCTTTCTCTGTTGGATTTCAAATGGCAACAAAATAACAGGGACACTAAGCCCTGTTGCCCTGTTGCTCTGTTGCACGGAGCTCAGCAAAGGTTTTTCCTACAGGAAAAAAGTCGAATTTTGATTCAGATCCTCACGAATGCAAAATTAATGTTAATTGCATTTAAATTCATATGAAAACATATTCTTAATAGACCTTTTGAAATAGCTTGCTCAAGTTATTTATTCATTTTGCCTTTTCCATAACTTTTGCCGTGCCGCTAATGAACAAAACAGGCCTTTTTGACTGTCTGCGTAGCCTTGGGAGGGCAGGTGAAAATGCTAATTATGTGGTAAGATGGGGGATAAAGACAGAAAAAAGGGTCATTTTAATTTTTTAAAATGTTTGAGATGAAACAATAGTTGCATTAGGAAGTCGTTATAATTGGAGGGAATTGCTGACTGGATACACAGACTTCTAACAGTGGTGAAGCAGCGCACACTTGGGGGTCTTTTTGTATCTGTGCACTGTTTAAAAATTTAACTTCTAACACGCATTAAGTAGAGGAGGGGAAACATTAAGATACAAGGAGAGGCGACTAATCAGAGATCGACGATTCTATTCCTCTGTTGCGATTAGCTGTGCCCCCCCCTCTCCCCCTACACATTTAACATCTCTACCTCAGCTTTAGTTTCTCGGAAAGCCTCGGCACACACGCTCAGAAGGAGAACCAGCGACTGTTTTAATATCACTGCTTTTGCATTCTAATCCCGACACCTCTTGAAATATAATTCTTTCCTCTATTTTAAATCGCGAATGTGAAATTGCATTAAAGCAGGAGTGTGTGGGCATAAAAGCAGCGATGTTAAATGGACATATGAATGCAGGGGTGAATCCTAACCTATTAAGCACTTTCCTTATTATTTCTGAAAGTGGAGCGTGGTAATTAGTTTGGTAGAAATCCTATAGTGGGGTGGAGGTATGGGTCTCAATAGTTGAGCCAAATTAATTTCTTCTGTCACCTTGAGCATACGTTCCTCTTAATAGGTTTAATTTATTTCACGGTGATTATCTTTTTTTCTTCTTCTTCTCCTTTAACACTTGACTGTGATGTGCATATTCACAGCAAAATCCACTCTGCACATGAATGGTGTACTCATACCTAAATATGATATATCTGCAGAGCGTCATTGCAGCTTGGCGGTTGAGTCTCTATGATCTAAGCGATGGCGCTGTGCCTTTTTTTTTTCCCAGGGATCCTTGCTGCTGCTGCTGGAGCGGCGGCGGTGGCGGCGGCGACCCGTTTGTCATGTGATCCGTGCGTCTGGCTAAGAGCTCTGTTTTTCTCAGCGCTCTCTCCAAGTCTTTTGAGTCCTAAAAGTTAACAATCAGTCTTGATGTTAAATCCATCAGAAACCTCCATGTGCCACGAGGTTTTAATAAGCTCCTTCGTTTGCATGTGTGCGTGCGGGGGTGCGCGTGTGCATGTGTGTGTGGGCGTGTGTGTGTGAGGTGAGGTTATGGTGGGCCATGGGAACGGAGCATACCTATGCGGATTAAAATGATCCCACGGACACTTTTCCGTGGGACATGTTTTAATTCCTCTTCATTTCAAGCACATTTTTGTTTTGAGACATCTCAAATTTCCAGAGGTCTTCTTTTTTTGCCATTAAGAACAAAGTTACCAACTACCAGTTGAGCATAAAGTTACTATAAAATTTCTACACACCTGTTAAAATACCCATTTTGTGATGGCAACAAAATTTGACCTTGATAAATCCTTCCAAAACCCTTTTCCACCTGTACTGTGACCTATAACCTGTACAACTAGACTCAAAAACAAACCAAAACTTTTTTAGGAAGAAAAAATAAAGACGAAAATCTAAAGTAATGTGGAAGCTTAAGTGTACACACCCTCTTATAAATGACCTCTGATTAACCCCAAGAAAAGCTCTGCTGTTCTTGTCGGCTTTTCCTGACATTTCTGAGTCGCATCTCACAGCGAAAGAAATGGTCCAGAGAGTATCTGAGGGATCTCATTTTCAAAAGGAGGAATTTCCTAGGCATTAGATAAACCATCGAACACAGTGAGGACAGTCATCATCAAAAGGAGAAATATGGTGCAACAGTGACATTACAAAGAACTGGATGTTCTTCCAAAATTGATGAAGAGGAAAACGGGTCAGGGAGTTCCTCAAAGAGGCCTAAGCTATTATTAAAGGAGCTGCAGGAATGTCTAGCTGTGTAGTAAATTTCACACCAATTTCCACTTTTCCTTATATGTCTTGGTTATGGGGCATCGCAGGAAGAAACGAGCTTGGACTCCGTGACCAAATTCCAAAACACAACCAAAAGAGCAGCGTACCGACGGTGAGCGTCGGTGATGGCAGCATTATGCTTTGGGGCAGTTTTCCGTAAACTGGAACTGGAGGCTCAGCGAAGGTGGGGGGATTTATGAATAGTTCTAACTACCCGTCAGATCAGAAGTGGCTTAAAACTTATGTTTCAGTTTATTATGTTTTATTTTTCTAGCTAAAAGATTTCAGTTTGGTTTCCAGTTGAATTGCACTGTAGAACTCTTTTCTATTTTTATTTTTTTTTAACATAGCAAAACCTTGTATTTTAACATTGTTGTGTTATATCCATTGTACCTTAACGGGGTGCCTGTGTGTGTTTGGTAGCTCATTGTGCCAGGGATCACTCAGGTTGCCCTGTCTGGTTTCAACTTGCACTGGTAAATTACACCCAGTCACTAAAATTACATCCTATAGACTCTCCCACTTTATTTTCTCCGTCTGTGTGTGTGTGGGGGTGTGTGTGCATGAAGCCTCATTGTTGACGTCATCTCCCAGCGCTGTTCCCGATGTCAGCTTTGATTAGACTGAATGAAGTCCAACTATTTTTGTGTTTTCGTCATTTAGGGGAAGCAAAATGGAAATGCAGCTGTTTGGAGTGCGCGCGTGTGTGTTTGTGTGTCGGAGGAAATTGCTTTGTGGTGTGTGGCGGTGAGTGCGTAAGACTGGTTGTCAGCTGGTGAACACTAGTTTTCATTTGAGCAACTCCAGTAAGGAAAGCTCAAAGGGACAAAACTGAGATGGAGGGGCTGCAAGTCTGCCAGTTAGTGCACCAGATGTCAGTTATTGTTGGACTCGGATTATGGCAATAACTACAGTTGGCCAACACTAATAAGCACATCTGTGTGTGTGTGGGTGTGTGCGTGAACGTGTTTGTATGTGAGTGATCTAACTCCACTGATAGATTTTAAACAATCTTCATTTTTGGACTTGCTCTGTTTTTTATGACTCCTCTGGCACCTGCAGTGTTTTTCAGAGTTCAGTCTCTCGTTTTTAGTTTTTCAGCATTTTGGAAATGTAAACACTGCTAAAACACATCCAGATGTTACCAGCTGTGAGTCGCCACCACAAACACAGGGCAGGGTTTTTGTGTGCGTCTGCGTCCACTTGTGTGCGTGTGTGTGTGCCTCCAAGACTTTCTGAACAATTCGCTCTCAGACGGCAAAAAGGATTGTTTGATTTTGTTGTGTGTGTCACTGCTGCGGAGCGTGACTGTAAGCAAATACGGTGCGTAACTATGACGCCTGGCTTTAGCTGAAGCAGAGCCGTGTAGCTGCTGCACATCATGGAATATGAAGAGTCAGCAATCAGAAGCTTTGGCAAGAATGGAGATTTCAAAAAGTTGCCGGTTCAATTGTCTCCTCGGGATTTGAGTTGATACACGGGCAAACTCATACAAAATAGCGTCGGCATTTTTACAGGGTTCCCGTGAAGACTTATAAAGCATGAAATTTGATTTTGAGTTTTTCCAGGGATAAGTATGGAAAAAAATAAATAAAATCTGAAATCCAGTAAAAGGAGTCCGCTCATTTTACCCAATGATCTCTTGAGATATGTAACGTCCCCTGTAACCTTAAGCAGGCATAGACAATGGATGTATGGATAGATTTAAATAATAAGATGGAAAATAAAGTCTTGAAGTAATATATCTTTTTTCCATCCATTTGTCCGTCTTCTATTTTTGCTGATTCTGTATGTGCAGCTTGAAATCAATATAAAAATCTTCACTACATACATTGTTTTTATCTTTTCACAGAATGGACTGAAAACCTTGAAAATTGAGATTTGCATCCATAAAGGCAGAATTAAATTGTGAGCAGAAGAGTGGTGATATTTGTTTATGTACATTTTATTTCACATACATGCAATTACCTGTTTGACCCACTCCTAATTAGCAGATGTCCTTAAATTTCCTATAATGACATGATCTCATTCCTAGTAATATACACACGTGTTCCTGTGCGCAACATACAAACACACTTAAATGTCAACCTCTTGCTGTCTCCAATGTTTCATCACACTGTATATTTTTAGTGTGTGTGCGTGTGTGTGCAAAGTGTGTATTTATTCATGCACCGTGGCCACGCTGAAGCCTTGGTCCTCAGGGAGTAATTACAGCAGAGGTTTTCTGGCCGTTTTCTCTCATTAGTGTGAATATGGAAGGGATCTAGAGGAACCTCAGTTAGCATGAGCAGGACACGCACACAAAACACACCCGGAGAGGCCCCTGTGTCGGGCAGAGGTTCACGAAAGTGCGCTCTGCCGAGGCATGGTGGCATGACTCAGTTCTGCATGTACAAGGTTCAAATCTTTCTCCGCAGGTCTATTTCAGCCACTGTTGTATCGTACAGCGGTGTTTGCGTATGCTGTGTGGATTTCTGCTGTTCTTTCGCATCTGGCCTGAACCTCACTCAAGGCCTCCAATTCAGGTTGTTTGTTTGGGTTTTACCAGGCAAACACACCGCTAGGTCTGCCCTCTGTACTCGGGACTATTCTTGGCCCTGGCCTCAGTTTAGCTCAGGCCTGCTGCCTGGCTCAGTGGAGGTCTCTGTAGGGAAACCTCAGTCCTGCCAGAGTCCAGGAAGATCCCAACCACAGTGCACCACCCAGCCACCACAGTGGCCCTTAGCAGCTTCAGCTGGTCTCGCTCCACAGCACCCTCACATGTCATCTGGGGGATTTAGCTGTTGGATTTCCTTCACTCTGGGTTTTCAGAGTGAGAGTTAACCTGTCATGACGGAACGGACCCAGGTTCTGTAAACAAACAGGAATAGACAAAGGTCCAGGTCCAGGTCTGCATGACCAGCCCTCAGCCGGTGGAAAATGATTTGGTAACAAGGAGATGAAAAGTGAGGGAAAAGAAAGAAAGAGTGGGAGTCAGCAGAGAGAGAGAGAAAGAAAACAACAAAGGTGGTCAGGACAAAAGCAGTATTGTATCACTGAAATGACTTGTGAGTTGAAAGCCTTAAAAGTCCTCCGGAGAGCCAGGTCATAAAGCCCATTGGATGGGTTTGGCAGCCGAGGCCAGAGTGAGATGGGCCTGGCAGCCGGGCCCGCACAGCTTCCAGTAACAGGAGATGTAAAAATCAATTTGCCGTGAAAAAGGTAAACAATCAGAAATGACAAATATGCAGGTTCTTTCCATTGCTCCCTTTTTTCATCTCTTTCTATTTTCAACGTTATTACAGAAGACAAATGCGGCAGCATGATTAGTCAAGATCCGTGTAATGACGGGTCCCAGCAGTGTTTATTGGGATTGAGAAAGAGAGGGATTTTTCCACTCGCTGTATTTTTTTATTTTTTTTTGCTACCCCAAATAGTCAGGCTGACTTTTGCAGTAAGTGGCTAAAATACACAGATTCGGCTTTCGCAGTGAAGCTGTGAGCACACGAGCACAAGTCAACACTTCTGATTAAACAGGATGAGATCGATATCGCTTTGTGGACGGGAAACGATTGAGGGATGAGGAGATAACAAAAAGAAAAGGAGGAGGGAGTGAATCCTTAGGGGCCTGTTTTCGATGGTTAGGGGGCCCTCGGGGGCCCCAGCGGAGGCCTCCATTAGAGGAACGATCTGAACCAGGGGGAGCTGGAAGCAACGTGAGCCTTCCAGGCAGGGGCCGGTCTGTTTAGCAGCAGTTTGTCTGCATTTCCTCATGACATTGATCCGGAGTCGGGCTGCAGCCATAGGAAGGCTCTTTGCTGCTGAATGGACAGAGCAGCGCAGCATCGATAAGGCAGAGTGGACCAGCGGAGAACGCTGCACCCTGATGGTCATTTTGTTAAGACAGACAGACCCTGTTCGATACTTGCGCCCCACAGCTGCCCTGTGGCACAGTAAATTGGTCCGTGTCTTTAGGATTTAATCCTCTTTTCTTTCTGCTGTCATCTTTCTCAGATGAACAGATCTGTTATGACTGGCTGGGAAAGAAGTGAAAAAGGGTAAGAAAAAAAAAGAAACAAGGAATTTATCATGTGAGAGAAACAAATATGTTTCACTGGCCCCCCAAAATGAGTTTTTTTCTCTAGGTATTCTCCCATATACACTCCAAGTTCTTTGAATTTGGATTGAATAAAAGATAAACCAACTTAGAATTATGTGGCCGTAGCAGTGCTGCTAGTTGCTGTCAAACAGTTTTATTCATGTTTTAAAATGAAAAAAATCATGATGCTTTTGACATTTTAAACTGGCCTTAAAGTCCTATGTTAGCAATCGTTTTAGCTAGAATTATTAAAATATCATTCAGTGTTTTCCCTATAGAATGGATCCTTGCCTAATTTTGACATGTCCAATGGGTTGCCAAGATTTCCAGACCCAGCGTGTTCCCGTTCATACGGAGGTTGAAAACTCAAAGGGATAAAACAAAGCAACTTTGAGCTACTTCGTTCAACCTTCCTGTTACTTGCTGAAAGCCTTGCTCTCTCTCGCAGCCTGAATGAACCAAAAACATTTTGGTTTCCTTGCACAAGGATTCCTAGAACTCTGAATTTATTTTTAACATCTGATACTGAAAATAGTTACCTCTGAAACTTCTCTCCTCCTAGTCAATTGGACTTTTGAGTTTCTGAACAGTCTCTGGAACCAAGAATGAGGCGAAAGAAAATGATCTGATTTCATTTATCAAGCAATTTCTTTGCCAATATTTGTGTTCATGAAGCATTTTTCACTCTCAAGTGAAACGTAAAGGGTTGGCAGTCACACAAATAAGAGTGATTATAGAAAACCTGAAGAAGGACAAACGCTCATCTAGCTCAATTGCTTCTTCTTAAATTAGAGCATGTTCAGAGATATACTATTAAACACTGTGGGTGTGTATGTTTGCTGGAGTTTCTTTCTCATCTGCCGGCGTATGTATGTTTTGTGGTTGTTGTGTTTGCTTAGCATCAGTCACCGAGCGCTCACAAACAAAACAGCTTGAATCCCCTGCTCTGAAGCCATCAATTCGTAATGAGATAATGACATGTTAACTCGCTCACAGCGGCAGCAGCTCTGTTTACAGATGAAGACAAACCACAAACAAGACGCAGACATGCCGGGCCCCTTTCTTCTGCTCTTTCTTTCCCTCTTTTCTCCGGCTACGTTTCTGCGCCTTTGCCAAATCCTTGTCAGGATAACAGGTGGATAACAGCCCACATTGTCTCCGTCTGATACACCAGCGCTCGAAAGCGTCTGCAATCCAGATTCCCTAATGAGAAAAGAATGTTGTCCGTGGAATTCGAGTTTTCCGTTGGAATCACACACTCATCAGGCCCGTTTCCTGCCCAGAGCTCGCGTTCACTGAACAAAAAGACGGGGAGAGGGATCCCTCTGTCTCCCGTCACCACATTCTTTTTCTCAGCTCTCCCTCTTCCCTCAGTCTAATGTTACCTAACGTTGGACTACTGTTCTTCTCCTTCTCTCTGCTGGACTGGGCCAGTCTGCTTGTGGAGTGGAACCTTCACATGACTCAGTGTGTGTGTCAGGCCAGACAGACCTGAGTGCTGCATAAGCGAGGAAACGGTGGCTGATTGGGAGGGAAGGTGTCCTTCTTGGACTAGTATGGGAAACACGCGCACTTTAACGGCTGAGAAATAACGAGAGGAAGAAGAAAAAAAACAAAAAACACTTTTGAGTAACGGAACTCTTAGTTTTCTGTGGAGCGACTTTAAAAAAAAAAAGCAAGACAGAAGTTTAAAATTAACATTCAGATACTTTAACCTTGAAATCTCCCCTTGCCGAGGCACCAGCTCCCTCTTTTTTTCATCTGTTAAATGTTTGAGTGTTTGATAGTTTGAGGTCTATAGCAGAACCCGCTCGGGAATTAATGTCATTCATATGCCCTGCGGAAATTACTTTTGAAATGCATATAATCTAAAACATGCAAATGAGGCTGACTTTGTGCACTCTGTTTAATATGAATTATCATTTTGTGAATACCTATTATTACTGCGTACATTTCTCCAATTATATTGTTCTCTCTTTTTTTTTTTGTCACTTCTGCACGGGGACGCACACGTGCGCATCAGGGACACCAGGGACGTGCACGCGCACGCATTCGGACACGTGCGCAGAAAATGTCTCTGTGATGGGTGTGTTTTAATGAGGAGTAATAAGGACGGTAATGACCCAGTCCACTTCTCTCTCCGTTTTTGTTTTACCCGCCTGTCTTGAAGCCTGCCTGGCACGTAGCTTTTAGTTTACATAAAGCCAAAGAGAATAGCTTCTTTAAAGACTGAAAAAAAAATAAAATATGCAGCACCCTTTTGCAGATTTCGCACAAATTTACCACTAAACAAGTCCTTTAACTCCAAATGAAAATAACAAGGCGGGAAAATACAAGTGTTCTTCATCCAATTTTCATTAAGAGACTGAAATATTGATGCATTTTAAAAGTGAACGGAGCATGTTTAGTTTGTCTCTTCCTTTTTCTGCTCTGGTGAAATAGCTCTCTTATTAATGCCCCTGTCCAAGAGCCAGACAATTTTTTTCACTCTTTTTTTCCTAAATTGAACTGAAGGCATCCCTTTTTCAAACGCATTACCCTAGTAATTTATTTATACTACACCATAAATTATTCTATTAATATTAGCATGTTCCAAATTAGTATGAACTCTCTCAATGTTCCTTCTACTTCTATTAATTAGCACGCTTGTCACTATAACAAAGATTTTTCTTTCTCTGATAAATTATAAAGGAGACATTTTTTAATACAATGAGAACTGCCTGAGAAATTATTAATGTTTTAGTTTTGGCCTGTAAGACAAAAGGAGAAAAAGGGTGAAAAGAACATAAAACTAACAACAATCTTCAATATATTATAGAGGCTGTCATTGGCAGACACCAGTGTTTATTTTTATTACATTGTTTCCTCTCCTCCCATCCACCCCCTCCAAAAAAAAAAAACTTTGTTTCCATGCTCATCCCTACATAATGCCTAGGGATATCATCTTGTTTTAGCACTTTTGGATAGGATACGAATTAATTACCTCTGCAACAGCTTGGACCAAGTTCAAAAGTACTAAAATTCAATTAATTTGAGAACTGGACATGCTATCATTCTCTCTGCATGTCTCCTTTAAAGTCTGGCCTGTTTTTTTTTCTTCTTTTTTTTTTTTTTTTTTACTGTGGACTTATTCAATTATATTTGATTAAACTCACTCTGATCCAATCTATTAATTAACTAGGAAATGCGAAGTGCCCGACTTGAAAGCCGATGTATAAAATTATATCATGTCCACTTTGATATTTATTTATTTTTTTAAAGCACTATTTTTAAACCCATTGTCACTCTTTATTATTGAAAGTTACCGTTGCCCATTTTCCAGGTATTATTAAATCATTTCATCTGCCTTGTAATGCAAATTTTGATCATAAATGAAATTATTTCTCTGCTAAAGGCAACCATTGGCACATTTACCACTTCATATAATACATTTCTTTTTTTTATCTATTTCTTCCTCAGTTTTTATTCCATTTAATTAAGTGTAAAAAACTGGGTGATGTTCTCAGTGACAATAGTAGAAAATCTGATTTAGCAGTAGATCACTTCCTTGTTAAATATTAGGTGGAGGGAGTCCTTTTTCTCACATGTACCTGCATAGACATGGAGCTCTATTCCTCCTGTAAGAAGTAAAAAGACTTACAAATCATTTAGGCTGCGATAGAGCAACACTTTTAGCAGGGAATAGGAAGAATAAGCATATGATAGCAATGTTACTATGATTTTAATTTCAAAGCTTCACATTTTTTCAATCATGCTATTATTACAGAGTAACTGGAGTTTTCTTTGGCGGCATGAAACATTGAATAGTGCAGTTTTCGCCGCCATCTTTTGCATAACCAGTCAGGTCGCTGAAATGGCACTACTTTTTTCTTTCTTCAGTTGATTTGAAACATTTCCGTTCACAGAAAATATCGATATCTACAAACAGGATTTCTGTTTATCAGCTGTCTGTGGGCCCTACAACAGCAGATACCCAGACTAATTACTTACGTTATCGTAAAAAGACCATAGGAAGTCAAAAATGAGCACTTTACTCCTAAATTTAAAAGCAGTGGGAAAAAGTGTTACATTTAGATTAAAAAAAATACCTGTGATCCTGCTTTATATTCAGATTTTTATGTAAACACCATGAAACCGGGATACTTGATGAAATCATACTCTCATAATTTTGAAAAAATTTTATTACAATCAATTTTGATCAAGCTCCAAGGTTTATTCATCTATTTTACCTTCATATCATGTATATGTTTCCCCAATGACTTTCTTCTTATGTTTTCCTCCAAATTTTCCATCCTCTTCCTGTGTTTCTTCCCCACTCCCTGGCCCCCACCTACTCTCAGTGAAGGTCATTCTAATAAAGAGCTCTCATAGGATTCTGCTGCTAATTGCTCTGCGGCGCTCTAGCTGGTTTTAGATCCAAATAAAGGCACATCGCCTTTTTAAACAGCCCTTCCACTTCTTGCCCTGCATTCCTCCTCACCTCTGTACTTCCATGTTAAATACGGACTTAGCGATATTCGACGCTGCAACCGACCTCTGTCTCCACTAGCTGAGAAATTAAGGTGAAAACAGGCTTTTTTTCACGTCTGTGAGGGCAGGTTAATTTCCAACTCGCAAATGTGAGTCACACACATGTGCTGTACCTCTTTAAGAATGTACAATGTGCGATTTCCAGATAAATGAGGTGCGCATGAAGTCTGCTCCCTCTACAAATATTTGTGTGTATCTTTGTGTCTGTCTCCAGCATTTTTCGAACAGACGGCAGTCTGCGAGCTGGTAAATCACTTACTGCACTCTAAAGTAACGGTCAGGGTGAAGGCAGGAGTGGATGTTTGCCCCGGTCATATACACACACACACACACACACACCCCGGCATACGGAACGATCTCACCGGTGCGGAATGCGTTGTGTGTTTACCTATGGCTCCAGAACCCACCTGACTGAGGGAGGCTAATCTTTATGGGCTCTGTAAACAAGGACTTTGTCTTCAAAGAGGTGCAGGCGGCCGAAGCAGGCTCACAGTTCACACATGCAAGAGCAAACAAAGATGCATGCCTAGGAGGAAGGAGAGAGGGTACAAATATGGTATTGCACTGTACATCAATAAAAGTTAGAATATCACAGAAAAGTTCATTTATTTCAGTAATTCAGTTTAAAAAGAAAGTTAAGCTTATATGTATATAGTATAGATCAGATGTAGGGTTACGACTAATGACAACCCATTGGCACATTTAGTCTGTTGCCTATATCTGCTGCTAGTTAGCTTCTCAGAAAAGTAGAATATTATTACCAAGTAAAACCAAAATAAGATTTAATACAAACGATGTGCTATAGTTCTCTGCAGTGTATAATAGGAGGAAATAAGCCTGTGGCCCTACCGAGGCATTAAGGAAGCCCGGGCTGCTTTAATAGCAGCTTTCTGCATTGTTGATTTAGGTGACTCTCATATTCCTCATGCAAGCACTCCATAGATCCTCTGTGCTTTTGATAACAGATGTTTACTGGCCAATCCAGCACAAATGATTAAACCGGGACTCAATTTAACACAGTGGACCAACACCAGCAGGTGACACGACTCTTCAAATCATCACCGACAGTGGAAACGCCACAACCTAAGCTCTTGAATGGGCTTTGCTTCACAATCTCTTCAAGTCTGCTGTCTTTTACTGTTGTTTTTCTATCTTTTTCCGTCTTTTTCTGAGACAGTTTATCCTTCCACTCAACTTTCCATTAACATTAGTGGAAATGGGATTCTCTGAACATCCAGTTTCTTTTGCAGATAAGCAGTTTATTTCTTCACTGTCCGTGTTGATGTCACTGAGTGATGTAGGCTGCCTTCATCCTGATTTTATAGGTCACACATTTCTGTGTTAAAATTCATTTTTCCAGTTGAGTCAAATTGTCATGTGGCAGTTAATAAAACAAACAAACCTTTGTTTGCCTGAGAAAAGAGATCATCACAATCACCCTTTTTTTCTCTCCACTCACCAACAGAAAACCTTTATAGGCAGCTGCACAGCACACTCGAGGTCATACCTGGAGGCTATTGCCACTATATTCTCCTTCTAGGTTGTCAACGCTCTTTATAACCTTCCAGGCAGTCTGTTGTAGATACGGGCTCCCTGCTAACTATCTGTCTAGAATAATGGAGTTCACCTGTTAGAGCTGGAGTCGGGCCAGGGCAGCCGTAGATACCTAGCATTAGCTAGATGCTGTTAGCCAACATGCTAGCGATGGCTTGAAGCCAAAGAGGCCTGAGGGAGTGCTGTTAGCAGCTGACTTTAGCTCTGTGTGAAAGTTTACCTGACTTGTCTGGTCTGGTTTTCTGCTGCAAACTTGTCTGTCATATTTTGGTGTATCGTTTTTGATAAAATGTTTTGCCATCCTCTGGCCTTCTATTTTTCATGGCATTGAAGCTCAAAAATACCATACATTTTTAGCATCCCTCAGACAGAACAGAAAGCAGTATATGTTAGTTATTGCACTGAATGCTTATTGCTCTTTATTGAAAAATATAGGGAAATCTATGTGTTTGTGTGTATTAAGCAAATCCTTTCAACGTGTCTTTTTAGGCATAGGAATCCCCTAGTTCAAATGGTTAGCTTGCGTGGATAAGTGAATGAGAATAAATAAACATAAAATAACTTATTTATTGTTTTCTATGCCACGATGCAAGTCACTGTTCAAGTCATTTCTTTTTTGTCCTCTGTTTTTCTTGTTTGTCTTATATGTAAACGTAAAAGAAGATTGATGGGGACATAAGAGCCCAGATCTGGTCGGTGGGATTTTATCCTGGGTTTGGGGTTTAATTATACACCCTCAGGGCCAACGTCATGGTTTATGTAGCATGGGGATCTTTGCCAGATTTGAAGAGCTGCAGTGTGACAATATGGGTGTGTAACTTGTGTTTGCTAAATTGCAATTCGTCTTTATGTCAAAGCTCCTGTCCCTGTCAAAAGCATAAATAAAAAGCAGAGCCCCTAATACTTTGACACTTTTTACAAATCCTAATGCTGCCTAACTGATACTAAATAAGGAGTTTTCCTGGACTCAAAGACACATACGATAGGGAAGCATTTTAATGGTGAGTGCTATTTATAATGAAATAAATCCCCATCAAGTTGGGGTTAATAAAATCTTTTATAAATTCATCTGTAGCTTAATTTGTTAATTTGTTGTAATTTGGACTAAAACAAACAAATTGCATTATATAACATTGTTAACACAAAACATTTTTAAATAAAAGCTTTAATGTTATATAATTGTTTGCATTTAAAACTGAAAAAACAACTGCTGTACAATAACACAAATACAACAACCTGATATTATCTGGATAAATAGTGGGGTTATCTTTTCAGGTAATCGACCGGCAGTTCACTGCGTAACAGGCATTCAAGTTTTAGCTCACTAAATGCAGTTTGAAAGCAGCCTCTCTATACAAAGAGTGATCAGTTGTGCTCCTTTAGTTTGTTTCCACACCCACCGTCCATGTTTTCACAACTGGAGGATATTGCCAAATCTAGTCTTTCTTGTAAGCACAAGAAAAGTGTACAAACCTAGTTTTACCAAGCTGGCCAGCAGTTTAGAGCAGGATTTGGGGGAGTGGCAGCGCTGATTACAGTCATAATAAAACGATCTATATAATTTATTTGTTGCAGAATAAAAGACTGCTACCTTTATTAGCATTTTTCAAAAAAAAAAAAAAATCAGATTGGATAAAATATGAATACCCTATATTATGACTATACCTGGTTAAGATACCAGGTTGGGTTGAAACGGCAGTCAACTGATAAGGAGCAAGTACCTTTTTAGCTGCAGTTTTAAAATGGCCTTACATTGACAAGATTGCTATGTGTGTACACACCATGACTGTTTGGATTGTTCTGGATCGCAGAATATTGCTAAATATGTCTAAATATAGGATTCTGCTTACAGACAGTTTTCTGGTACTGTGCAGCAAAGGGATGAAGGATGGTAACACATTAGTCTAGGGTCCCTGTAGCTGGAGAAAACTTCCGTCACTCGACGAGTAAACCAAATACTTTATAAATTCACAAGTCAACAGAAGCTCCTCAGGATTCTGCTGCCTGATTACAAAACAGGTTAGACTCCCAGCTCTCTGATATGCCGTCTCTAGGAGAGTCTTTCTCTCTTGTTCACAAATATTGATTGAACTATCAAAGATGATAGGAATAACCTATGTGGATTCTATTTTAGGTTTGAAGACTTTAATGTTTTCCAGGGTTGAACCAGCTACCGTAACCAGAGGGGAGAAAGTCAACAAACAGAGTGCAGGAAAGATAATTCAATAGTCAGATTAAAGTCAATGGATGATAGAGTGTAGATACTGGCACAGACATTTTTTCCTGTACCCTGCCACCCTCTTCCCCTCCTGTGCATGCCCTCCCTCCCTCCCAGTCTTATTCTCTCAGTTCTTTGCCTAATAAGCAGCGTTCCTGTGAGCTGATGCAAGGCAGAGGAAACAGAACAGGCGTTCTGGGACTGCTGCAAATATTCCCACATGAGGCATAACATGATAAAGACTTATTATCTCGCTAAGCTGCTGTAAACACAGATGCACACATAAATACAAGCTGTATACAACTCGCTCCCCCCTTGCGCACCAAAAAAGTAAATCTGGTCTGGCTTTCCATGGCTGACAAGCAGTGACCAAGAGGAATCTGACAGGGCCAATCCCTCGGACAAAGCCAGAGTCTGCAACGGTGAGCTGGCTCACTAGGCATTTGGCTCGGCTTGTTTGAACTCTAAACACCCAGGGCGAGCAGCAGTGGGAAGAAGCAGGAGCGATGAGTTCTGATTATTAATAGTGCTAAAATTTTCGGGAACTTCTGAACAAGCAGCGTGTCTTAACAGGACTCATCCTAATTCCTCTCCTGCTCATCAATCACGACAGATGCACATATAAACACATGCACTCTGTGCTTGCTGTGAGCTAATCCATTACAGTACAAAGGTAGATGTCAGCCTCCTGGACAAACACACACACACATACACAAGCATGCATATGCCAGAGTCATCAGAAACATGTTGAGTCCCATTTCGCTTCTTGTCTTCGCTATCCCAATTAAAAGGCAAAAAAGGCCTTTTATTTCCCTCTCCTCCAAACATTCTTTATCTCTCTGATCTGTGCCCCTCCCTCGCTCAGTCCCCTCGGGGTAGTGGGAATGTCTCTCCACACACACTCTCAGGTCAGGGGTTCAGCTCAAAAGAGAGAGAGAGAGAGAGAGAGGGGTTTTAGCATGTGGGGAGATTGAAAGTGAGAGAAAAAGACATGCAGAAAGAGTGACGGCGGGTTGAGGCAGGCCTTTGCACGGGTAGCTCCTCTTCACTGCCAGAAACACTTAAAGCTGTCTCTGTGTGTGTGTATGTGTGTATCATAACCCTAATCAAAGACTTCAGGGTAGATTTATGCCCCTGCCTTTTTCCCGACCTCCATTACACCAGCTTATATACACCCATTACAGGATATGACAAAGTACACACCCTTTAGACGAGCATAGCCCCATAGTGACTTGGTGCGAAAGCAGGGCGTGAGCTGTGCACATGCCCCGCTTTCCCATTAGGTCCTTGTCCACCTGTGAGCTCCGTCTCTTTATCTGCCTCGTCTTCACTGCTAATAAGGTCAATGACGAAGAGTAAGAAGCAGATGGGTGTACAGTACATTACAGGACTGCTCAGTTTAGCGTAGGCTAGATAGCAGCCTGGTGATTCATGCTTGGTGAAATGTGTGATGATGTGAAGAGTTTCTACTGCAGTGCAAAGTCAGTGGACTGTGTGGCAAGATGTGCTGATCACTCAGCACTATGCCTCGTTTCATAATATTACCTCAGGGAGTAATTTGACCCATGAGAGGTCTGGAGGAAAGAGGAAGTAGATGGGATGGAGGCGAATAACAAGAGGAGTGAGGTCCAACATTAAGTAACTAACCTTAAATGTCGCAATAACACTTCACTTCTCAGTCCTGAATTCTCAGAAGTATTGATACTGGGAATACAACAGCATTTTCTGCAAAACACTTAGGCCTCTTTCAGAAATGAGTTTTTGTTTTGTGATCTACACATATTTATTACACCGCTGGATCAACTGAAGGGACCTGGAATGAAGGGTTGAAATTGCCCCATCAATGTTACCCCCCTGGTACACGTCCGGAGGGAGTACTAAACCTGTTATCACTATGAACAAGGAGGTTTAATATGAGATTGCTAAACAAGTGTGACATTTTAGATGGGAAAGACAACAACAGCTGCTTTTTAGTGTGCTGGTTGAGACTAAACAGATGCAGCATATTGTCTTCCAGTGTTCAAGCACTTTGATCAGCAGAATTTGATCAAGACAATGACATGCCAAGGACAGTGCTTAACAACTTTGCTTGGATTTAAAGCGTTGGATTTGAACAGTGAAGAGTGCAAAACAGCACTGAGCCTTGGGGAAATCCTTTGCAGGAGGAGGCCACAATTTGTAAGCCATGCCAATTTGATTCCACAATCTCAGCTACATGATCTACATGCTCACTTTGCCTGTGATCACATTGTGCGATTTCAAGCGAACCAACTCATGGTGGTTGAGGTAGTTCATAGTTGTGTAAAGGTTAGCTGGCTTTGCGGCATCCGTGTGATGGCGCATATCGTCAAACTGATGTTTCAGGACGTTGTGGAGGCAGTGATTCAAGAACACTATCTCTGGTTCTGGCACAAATACGCTGGGTTGCCCTGAATGACGTAGCCAAGGGAAGTTTCTTTGTTAGCAGTGACAGTTAAAAATAGCAAACAGCTAAAAGGGCGTCGCACACCACCAACATGTTTAATCATTAAGAATTAGAGACATTCATTGCAAATGTTATGCTTCACCACTAGATTAGTAATTTGTCGGATGGTGCTGCCTTGAAGGTTTCAACTATTGGAAACTGTCAGGTTTCGGCTCAGCTGAGCAAAATTCACTGGCAGCATAATACATTAGATTTAAGAAACTTTCTTGTTGCCAAAAGCTTGGAGGTCATCCAAACTTCCTTTCTGACTTTGTTTAAATATTTTCAACAGTTTCTTTTTAGCTTTCTTCTGTTGGATTTTTTGTTGTTGTTTGGCCTAAAACAGTAGTTCCTAAAGGTGGGGATTAGCCTCTTTATTGTGGACCTCGAATCAGCAAGTGTAGTGTCTTAAGATTCAGTTTAGAAAGTCAAACTAAATAACATGTGGGATAGATGAAACTTAGATATAGATGACTGTTGACCACATCATTATATTCAACCAATAGATATAAAGCTTAAAAGTTTAGTATCTAGTATTGGAAAATATTTTGATTAGCAACAACTCTGTTTTCGAGAAGCTGTGGTTTAGCTTTCTTCATAAAAACCACAAAGCAAAATTTGTTTTGTCAGAGATGCATTATTAAAATTTCAAATCATTGCCTTGACTAGTATTTTCAAATAAAATGCATTACAAATTATTGTGTAACCTCCTCATAAACAACAGTCAGCAGAACAGATCATCAGGTAATGTGAAAAGTTTAGGAAAATAATACAACTATCAACTTAGCAGGACGCCACCTCAGCAAGAAAAATTTATTTCTGTGCTTTGAAAGAGCAGCCCATTTAACAAGCACACCCACCAGCCCATCTGCCTGCACATGCTTGTATCCCACACTCAGTAATATGCTCAGGTCCCTGTCCGTCTGCAAGCATCTGGCAGCATTCCATTAACAAAGCCACCAGCGATCTCACACACCCGCACCCGCTGTCAGTCTCACAGAAAAAAATATATATGCACACACACACACACACACACGCAAGTTCACCTGTTCTTGCCTCAGAGGAAAAGAAAAGTTAGATCCTCTCATGAAATGGCTTTTATTGTTTCCCCAGAAGGCATGGCTTGTACGCCTCTGAAAATCACACACAGTCGCAACACAGGAGGCGGGTAGAATGCCTCGATGGCGTTTTGTGTACCCACTCCAGGTAGCTGAAATAAAAGCAGCCGAACTTTCCCCTTTTAAAAGTGTGCACTTGTGTGCGCTAATTTCCAAAACTGGATGAGGCAGAAAGACGAGATAGAGGCCGTCATTAGGAGCTCACAGCCCTGCGTTCTTGTGTGAAGGTTTGTTTTGTTTTGCTGTGAGTGTGCGTGTGTGCGCTCTGTGTGCGTACGTCTCCGCTCTCCCACGCTTTGGCTCCTAACGATGGCAAATGCTCCTGTGTGTTTGCGAGGCGTTGTTTCTCAAAAAAAAAACAAAAAAAACAACAACACATCCAGGAACGGCTCGTTTTGTCAGGTTTTTGTGCAGGGAACACGATCTAATTAGGGAGGCCCCTCTGAAGGTGCATCAAACAGATCTGTCTCAAAGACCAACCTGATCCTGGCTTGCACACAGCGCACACATGCCATATCTGATTATTGGAGAAATGTGTGTGTTATTTAACTGTATAGTGGAGTATTAAGAGCCTTGTCAGTTTAGATTTGCTGCTCATCTGATCCTAATCCATGAGTGTCGGAACCCACATTCACACGAGTACAAAAAAAAAGTTTCTGCCAAAGGTGTTTTTTTGTATGTACTTGTGTGTGAAAAGTTATTCCCCTACAGTCTTTTTAAATGTTAGATAAACACACACAATCCCATGCTGTACACCTGTCAATCTTCCTGTTATGCTTGTTTAGTGAACCTGTTGTGATCACTTGAGTCTGATCTTCCTCCTTTCACCTCTTTCCACATAGGTGCCAGTGATGATGGTGGAATCAGCCTCTGAGACCATTCGAACAACACCGTCCAACCAAAATGGAGTCAGCAGCCTAAGCAGCCAATCTGATGGAGGGGGAGGCAGAGAGGGTGGGTCCAATGGAGACACCAATGGGGAGATCAGTCCGGTTGACTTACTGCACCTGCAGCAGCAACAGGTAGGGGTGTGTGCGTGTGTGTGTGTGCTTTTTGGCCCCCGTGTGTGCTTCAGTTCATATGAGATGCATGCATTTGACTCCATGTTCAGAGGAAGACTTTTTTTTTTTTTACAACATCAGTAACTTGTGCAACATGTTTATGCACAGCAAATTGTACAGAACAATTTGTACACAACAGGCAAGGGCACGTCTGTTTACTGTTGTAATAACCTTGAGTGAAATACCGTACTTTTTCATGGTATCTTGGCATACAAGAATTTAAAACAACAAAAAAAAATGCTCATATTATCTCAGTGCTTTTATTTGAAACAGTAAATCAGTAATCACTTCCACTGTGAGTAAAATAATACAACATCTGGGATATGTTTTTGTATATTTATTTTCATACAAAACCCACAGCAAAAATCCAGAATTATCACTGGTTAAATTTAGTTTTGCTGCTCTGCTCTTGACGTATGGCTGTTTGTAGGAATCTGGAACCAGCTCATTTCTAAATTTACACATTACTTCACCCATCCTGTACTTGGCACACATGTTAATGTATCTTGGACAACTCAGATGACGTTATGGGAATTTCTCATTTTCCGTCAGCACTGTAGGTACATCCTACTGCACACGTCCACAGGTGCCTGCTCTCTGTCTCGTTCAGTGATGTAGCAAAAAATTAAGCTTGTTTATGCACAAAAAAGCAAATAAGAGCCACTAATGCCACAAAGCATTCAAATTTAGGGGACAACTGCAGATCAGTTCCTATCATTTAACTTATAAAACAGTTTGGATTTTTGTTTTTATTCTCAAACTTAATGGCAGGCATTACCTAATTAATTAAATATTTCCAAATTGTAAGAGGTGTCAGAAAAATTGTACATTTACTCAGGTGGGGGACGGCCAATTCTGCACTACTTTGTAACTTCAAATATAGCTGAAGAAAACACTGGTCACTTATTAGGAGGGCTTTAAATCGCACGAACAGTAAAATGCAAAATTCATCAATGTTTTTAAAAACCGTAACTTTTTTTATACCTTGTCAAAGTGTAAACTGTCCCAGGCCTTCTACACACCAGGCTGTGATGTCATGTACAGATGTGACAACATTTAGATGGCCAGCCTCTTGTCATTGTCAGTTTTTCCTGTGCAAATAGCGACAAACTTCCACAGCTTTGCTCGTCACTGCTTTAATAATCTCCCACTCACAATGTGCCGACTAATTCCAATGGGACTCTGTCCAACGTAAAAATGCATACACACAAGATTCCTGTTGATATATTATTTCATGAATAAAGAAGGAAGCATCTCAAAGGTGAAAAGAGCTAGCTTAACGTCTGCCTGACCCAAATACTCCAAAGACACTTTGATGCTCAAGGAGTGTAAACTTGTGTGTCACAAGTTGTGGGAGTAAGCTCTGTCTGTTATTTTTTCCCCCTTCCACTGATTCATGAAGTGGTGTTTGTTTGTGTTTAACACGTCAGCTTGAAGCATCAGAAGCTAAGGCTGTTTTTCTCCTGCGTGTCAGAGCAACTCTTGCTTGCACAAACATTTATGTGCCGACTCAGACTCACACTGTCCATTGTGTCAAAACTTTTCCCGGAATATCTTGGATCAAACTTTGCATTCTTTTTTTTTTTTTTTTCTTTTTTTCCATGTTTCCGATTCCTTCATTAAAATACAAATAACTGTCTGCTGACTGCTTTCCTGAAGGATCTGGGCCATTACACAAATCATATCCCACACACACACACACACACACACACCCCGACACACCCCCAACACCCCCGCACACAAACACAAGCCAACACACGCCAACACAAATGGTACTTTTACAAAGTGTGTCATTAACAGAAATGTATATTTGTCATTTGTCCAAAACGTGGATTGAAACCTGCTCATTCTTGTTGATTTGCTTAACAATGTGGCGTTCAAAAGATGAAGCATATTTTTGGATTTGCTTACAATTTGTTTAAGAAAAGTGTCACATTCAGTCTAGAAAAGGGGACGCCTTGTTTATATGTCAGAGGAGATGACCCATTATGGAAAATGTTTAAAGATGCATGTACATTGAGATAAGAAAATACAAATGTTAAAAATCATCAAAGTTTCTCTGACAGGCTTGTAGTTGGCAGTAATATCAACAATAGCATCGCAAACAGTTTCAGTCAACATTTTTTTTAAAACCACGCTTTCACTTTTTTAAAGTTCTCCTAATTAGTCTTATTAGCGCATTGAATAGTCAAAGTAGATCTCTCCAAATGTTAAAGAAATGTGAAAAGATTTGCTGCTACAATTGTGGTGGCAAAACTGTTTAGCACACAAAGCAACAAGAGCCACATATAAAGTCATCTCTTGGAACTCTAAAAACGGTCTTAAACAATTCCACCATTTCTTGATCAAAAAACATTAGCCTGTGCCGAACAAGTTCTAGTACTGCATAAAATAATAGTTTATTCGGATATTTTGTTAGACTTTAGTATCTGCTTGTTACAAAGAGTGAGTGTGAGTTCTGGGCTCGTTAAAACCCGTCTGCGTTGTCTTTGGTTAAGAAAACTCACTGAAGAGAAAAAAATATGGTTTCCTTCAAGCTAAAATTACTCCCTCTAATTATTATGGTGGAGCCTTAGGTGAGTGAAGAACACTTGAAGCCCTTCACTCTCGTTCCTCTCCTCCCTCCTCTTTCTCCCCGTGACTGCATCCTCACCCTGCTTTCTCAGCAAGCTCCAGAACACACACATGTGCACAAATGCACACAGATTAACACCAAATATTTAGTTGATACAAAGCAGGTCTTTATGCTCGTCTACAGTCTCTGTGTTTTTGCACCTGTGGGTGCGCGTTTGTATGTGTGTGTGCACCTGGTATTTCCTCTTTTGAGCGGGTTACCAACCACGAACATCGCTCCCTCTCACTTTCCATCTTTTTCTCTTCCCCTCTCTAACTTTACTTATTTTTCCTTCTATTTTCTGTAAACCACAAAAGACAAGCACAACCTTTCCTCCAGATTCCAGCACTCGGTTCACGAAATGTTACATCCACACAGTTGGTTGCCATAGATCCTCATTTCTATTTGCACCAGCCCATCTTAAGGGTTCCTGTGGTGAACTTTTACAACATATTTGACCATTTTTTTCACATATATGTACAACCTAGTGATTCTTACTGTTGGATGGGTTTTCTATGATCATGGTATAATCATTGGAATTGCCTGTCTGTGCTATTTTATTTCTACAAGGCTATTACAGGTGTCCCTGTCAAACTGTCTTCCTCCCTGCAAGTTAAAAGCACAGATGGGATTGCTCTGGAGAACAACCAGCTGACTTTTTAATTAATCTTTCATTTTCTTCTTTGGATGACTATCAAATAAGTCAAACTTTCAATTTAAATGTAAACACTAAACCACTGAAACCATATTAAGAGATGACAAAATCTCCGTCTGTTTTAAGACAGAACAAATTTATGATATGACGGGACTTTATAAAACCTGTTTTATGTTTTACAAAAAGGGATCAATCAACGCAAGAGGCTTAAGGTCTGTGTAAAGAAAATAAGCGTTGTGAAATGAAAAACTACTGCTTCAGTTCTTGTCCACTTGCAATTTAATTGTGAAGACTGCAATAAAAAAAATATCTAAAAATTACGTCCTATGTTTGACATTTGAAAAGGAAAACAAAATGTTTCGGTTTCCATGAAATGATTACAAAGCAAAAAAATTATCTCTAATCTATATAAATAAATAAAAAATACTAAACAAAAAATACTTGGAGAACTTCCTCTTTTTGCTTTGTGTATAGACAAAATATTTAGTATTTCCGTCTCTTCCTTTCTTCACCACGCCTAAGTCTTTCTCCTGAAGGTGCAGTGGAAACCACTGTGCTTAAACACCATGCCGGTGGGCACTGGAACGGAAAAGACGCACCAGCGCTTGTTTTTCAGTGTGCACACCGACACACAGAACTGCAGACAGTGCTGTGTTGTCAGAACATAAAACTGTCTTTACCTCAGGGCCCTTGGGAACCTGACAGAAATCACAGCCAGCATAGATAGATAGATAGATAGATAGAGAGATAGATAGATAGATAGATAGATAGATAGATAGATAGATAGATAGATAGATAGATAGATAGATAGATAGATAGATA
>CAEFZY010034436.1:0-20153 GCA_903066815.1 Brachyrhaphis roseni
ATGTGCGAGAAACTCGTCCCTTAAAACTCCAACAACCAAAACAGTTTCTGTTCCCCTTGTTAAAAACTCAACAGACAGAAATGTTAGAGCTACTAAAGCCACATTAGCAGCATTGAACTAAATCTCCCGTTTGTTGTTCATCTCTCCAGTTTAGTGGATTTCACTCATCCTGCAGGGCCGGTCCAAGGCTGTCTGAGGCCTGGAGCAGAATCTGACTTAGGGGCCCCTCTGGCTGCTAAAACATCAGAACCTCTAACAGCTTCTGTTGGATTTAATCTGGGAGAGGAGAGCAGATTAACTGGCCAACACAAAAACAATCAGTTATAATTACAGTTTATTAATTGTATTTGTGAACAAACATCTCAAACTCAAGGACTAGTTGTGGATTTAAGTATTGGCAATGTTTTTCCAGCAACATGTAATTACCCAGTAATATTTTTACATTTCCTGCCTACTTAACCGCTTTAATACCAAAACACGGTGGACCCGACCTCCGCTGTGAAGGACGACGGCCGGTTCTGCACCACGGCCATGTCTCTCTTTCATAAATAAAAGATTTTTCCTTATGGTTTCTGAGGGATCCAGTCTGATGCAGTTCAATAGGTTTTATGACGAACATTCATTTCTAGTCATTTTTTGAATCTGGTGAGAGTTTAACTATAGATATACGTATGTATGCATGGATATGTGATGGTATGCATTTTCATGTGCAAAGATGTGAATTTATATCTGGAGGCTTCGTCAGACTGAGGTATGTAAGAGGATGGGAGCCTGATCCTTACTACCAGCAGAAAACTAATGAGCAGAAGATGGTGAACACCTGTTCATCTCACATCTGCTGCTATTTACAGACTGACTTATTTCAGTTTTTACAATATCCACTTAGTTTATCAGCAGCTGAACGTCCTGAGTCACAGTAGATTCCTCAGAACAAGATAAGGTCAATTGGCAGCTTTAAAAAGCAGACTTTCTCTCACCTTATCTCCCTCTCTTTCTTCCAGAGTAATGCCTTTATTAGACACACAGCCCTACAGGCACAAATCCCAGCAGGCCTCTAAAACAGCCAATCCTCTGCGTCTGAGAAGGAATAAATCACATATTTCTGATAGGATCAGTCCTTTTCTTCCCCACACAGCACTGCCAATATTTGGACTGTGTGGCTGCAAATCAACAGGCACTTTCACAAACTCCTCCATAACAAGTTTTCTTTTCCCTTCACATGATAAAAATCAACGGCCCGCAAATTCTCATGAATAAATTCTCAGAGTTGGGAAGTAAATAACTGGTGAACAAAGCGGCAATCTAACCAACAAAGAAACTGACACTTGTCATAGGATCAGTGGGCAGAAAGGAGCAGAGAGAACATCCAAACAAACAGGACGAGCGCACACACACACGCACACGCACACACACACGTGCACTGACCTGGTAGGAGTCGATGGCCTCTCGGTCCAGTGAGCGGCTGACTGACACGTCTCCCGTGTCTATGTCAATGGTGAAAAGACCTTTGGGATATTGGTCAGCGCCGGGGCCTGTCAGTCGGAAGATATGGTGCACTGGCTTCTCTGTCAAAATTACCTGAACACCCACACACACACACACACACACACACACACACACACACCAAGTTATCACACCATAAACCTCTTTCCAACATCATTTAGAATCAGGCTGCTTTCTTCCATTAAAACAATCAAAAGTTAATCATGTTTGAATTGAATGTTGATGAAAAGGCATCCCAGGTGAAAGCAGCACCAGCCACAGGAAGCTCATGGTAAACTGAGACGTTGGCTTAATCTGCTGGATTGGGGTGTGTGTGTGTGTGTGGGGGTGTGTGTTTGTAAGCAGCAGCTTCGTTAAAGTAGAGGCAGATACTCACATGAGACTGTTGTTTCCAGCAGAGTCGCCGGGTTTCCCATCAGCCGGTCAGGCGGTGAGAAAAGCAGAGACACAAAGAGAGAAGGTTAGCATCCAGGTCAGAGCGTCAAGGCGACAGACAGCTCAAGTTTCAGCAACGACAAAATGATGAAAAGTTAAAAAAACATTCCAAACTCATCAGGAGAAAATACTGATTAATACAGCAACAACCTTCCACCAGTTCCAGTGTTTTGTTTACCACTGGAACTGGTAAACAAAACAACCAAAAACAAAAATAAAATGGACTCTCAGTCTCCATTAAAAAACATGTACTTAAATAAAAACTAAACTACATAAAACCAAAGTGGAAATAAAAACTACATTCAACTAAAAGATTATGAAGTCTGCATACCATATTTGCCTTCAATAATCATTAGATTTAGATAAAGTCGGACACATCCGACTGCCTGATGCAATAGTTCACGCCTCCCTTAAGCCAAGGTCAAACAACACGATATTTTATTTGCCCCAGTTTTTCCCTTGTGACAATCTTATGACTGATCGGGTCCAGTCGGTAGAATACTGGGACCGCTCCGATCCAAATATTCAACATGTTGGATTGTCCCAGCCAGTTTATCACTGTGGCGAGAAAGCAGCCTGTTGAATGTGACCGGTAGCCAATCAGAAAGCATGGAGGGGAATCCCAAACAGCTGGCACGGCGCAACCCAAAGTCCAGCAGACATCGAGATGATACGTGGAAACAACATTTATGTTTATTCAACATTTCGTGCCAAAAATATAGAAATGACAAGGAGAGCAATTAGAGCGGAATTGCTACTGCAGTCTTATCCAACACCTTTTCCTTTTGTTACATCTTTTATGGCTTAAATAAGCTCACAAACTATCACTGCTGTTTGTTCGTTCACTCTAATTTCACCTGACATAGTGGGATTTGATGGGATTTTCTGTCTGAAATCTGAATGTCGGAGAGAGAAATCGGTTCGTGTGTGGCGTGTTGATCGTGCCGTGTGGCCGGCCACACGGCCCGATCCAACCCGATCCGATCCGACCCGACCCAATCCAATCCAATCCAATCCAATCCAACCCGATCCGACCCAACCCGATCCGACCCAACCCAATCCAACCCAATCCAATCCGACCCGATCCGACCCGACCCGACCCGACCCGACCCGACCCGACCCAATCCGATCCAACCCGATCCAACCCGATCCAACCCGGTCCAACCCGGTCCAACCCTGTCGAACCCGGTCGAACCCGGTCGAACCCGATCCAACCCGATCCAACCCTATCCAACCCTGTCCAACCCGATCCGACCCGACCCGATCCGACCCGACCCAATCCGATCCAACCCGATCCAACCCTATCCAACCCGATTCAACCCTATCCAACCCGATTCAACCCGATCCAACCCAATCCAACCCTATTGAACCCGTTACACCTAGGGTTTCCTGTGGGTTAATGTGTGATCTCTCAGGTTTTGAAACTGGGCCGATAATCGGCCGACTCTCTAACATTGTGTCGTGTGAACTGGACATTACACTAAGGGAATGAGGGTCAGTGGAGGCCACCTGAGTTGAGCCGTTTTTCATTCAGTGTCATCAATAGAAAGAGAAAAAGGCCAGAAGAAACGATAAAGCCGATAAATTAAAATGAGGTTGATAACTTTCATTTATCTTGCGATTAATAGATTTATTGTTTATGGTGACAGGCCTAAAGAGCACAATGCCCCGAACACAGCATCCCCACTGGGAAACATGGTGGTGGCAGCATCATGCTGTGGGAGGATGGATGGAGCTAAATCAGGTCAATCATGGAACAAAAGAAAGATATTATGGGATGGTCTAGTCCAGTGGGTCCTGGAGGGAAACAACCTTTTCAGCAGCTCAATGTCCTTCTCAGGCCTCTAATGAGCCATTATTGGATCCAGGCGCGTTAAACCAGGGAGAGAACTAAAACATGCAGGATGCCGGACCAAAGGACCCACTTTGTTTTGCTCCATCAAAGCCAAACAAACCTGCGTTTATGGAACAAAATGTGGAAATCGTTGAAGGGTGTCATTACTTTTGCAAAGCTCTGTGTCAGAACAAATGTAGCTAAGAAACATAACTTTAATGTTTTCTTTCCTCTGCTCAGGTAACAGCCCAGGTGTTTATGATCACATACAGAAACAAACCTACCTCTTACGTTTTCATTTTAATTCCATGTGCATTTCTATTTGCCCGTCTGTCCTCTCAGACTCATCATGTTTCCATCAGCCTGAGCGCCCAGCAGGGTTAGCGGTGACCTCAGCGCTGCCGCTCTGAGTCAAGCATCTAAAAGACCGGCTGCAGCGCGCCGGAGGATCACAGGGAGGCGTGAGGTTGGCTTTAATGAGAGCACACTTCAATGGGACAGCAGCTGAAACGAAGGCCTTTCTGCTCCCCACTTGAAAGAGCATGGGACATGAAGCTGCAGCTTTACAGGCCATGTCAGACAACGCTCCAACACTCAGAGCGTTCTGGCATTTATCTCCACGCCCCGCTTCCTATCAGGCCCCCCGCTGCTTCAGCTCTCTAATATATCCATTCCAACCTTCTGCAAAACTTCCACTCGTCTCTCCAAATTCATCTTTTCCCTCCTCTCTCTTACACACTTTCCCTCTGCTGGGCTTGTTTGCCTTTTAAAACGAGGAGAGAAGAAGAAAACAGAGCAGAACTTTCTTTGAGCAAAACCCACTTTCTGAAAATATCACTCTGTTCCCACTCCGGTTCTGGTCAACATTTCTCCTCTCCTCAGCAGGAACATGAGAGACAGCTGAGGAGAGGAGAAATACTAAATCATATCCGATGGTTTTCAAAGCGTCTGCAATCAGAACGGTCATGTCACATTTTATCCAACTATTTTATAACTGACGTCAGACATGCGTCATAATTGTACTCCAGAAGAAACCAGACGGTAAATCCGGATGGAAACAATAATGGCTGAAAATGATAAGAATATGAAATCCATAGTCGACAATATTACTTCCCAAACAGAGCGCTGCGGTGTGACGTCAACGCTCTTCTTCTGTGCATGCGGGTCGCTTTGGGCTCGTAATGGTTGAAGTCAGACTGTGACCGCATTTTATTAGCAAAACCAAAAGAATCGGATTAAAATAACATAATAAATAAAAATAAATAACTAATTTGAGCATCTACACCTGCTGTGTGAATATAGCCAAAGTGACCAGCGTAGCTCCAACTCTAGAATAGAATAAAATGTACTTTATTGATCCCAAGGGGAAATTGCTTATTTGTTGACAAGCTACTCCACTTCCAGTAGCACTCTCAGTTGTGGTTTAAAATTATTGCACATTTGCTGCCATGTAAAATATTTCTTCCAATTAGAACAATCTGAGTTGAAACCTTACGAAATGAACAAAGCAGGGTGGAGTTGAACCATTTCAGTGGAATGACAGAAGTGGACCTCCAGCAGGAAGTAGTTGGAGGAGACAGGAAGTGTGAAAGATCAGAGCTAAAGACCCAGCAGTTCACCAGAGGAGGAAGTGAAGTGTCAGGAGAAGTTTCCACTCTGCAGGGTGGAGGACTGATCATCGGCAGTGCACGCTCGCTCACACTCTGATGAGGGCAGAAATCTGCACCCAGTGGCTTTGTCTCCCCCTGCGTGTGTGGGAGGACTGATGGGAGCATCTCACCTCTTTCCATCAGCTCTCATTACCAGCCGAGCGCACATGAAAGCCTGTGAAGCTCAGCATCCTGCAGGAAGATGGCAGGGGGTGTGGCGAAGCTCTGCCACAGCAAAACCTCAGAGAAGCAGCAGCAATGCAGCGCACTGGGATCTGGGTTAAAGCCGGACAACGCCTCACACCGTCAGCGCTTCTTTCTGGAGTCAAGAAGAAACTCAGAAAAATAAAAGCTGCTTTATGTCATAAATACAGCCGCAGATGTCCAATAATATGAGGCAAAATCTGAAAATCTGACATTAGCAAACAGAATCATTACCTCATAAAAACACCTGAACATCCCCTTGTTCTGTTTGAGGAGAAATGACACGGCTTCAGATCCTCTGTGTGTGTGTGTGGGGGTGTGTGTGTGAGAGACAGTACACAGTAGCATCCCTGGATAGTGAATCTTTTATCCCTATCAAGGTCAAACAACCAGCTGCTAATGACAATCACTGGCTGCAAAAAGGATCTGGGACCCTGATGGTGTGTGTGGGGGTGCGTGTGCGCGTGTGTGTGTGTGTGTGTGTGCGCGTGTGTGTGTGACAGTTTCCCTAAGATAATTAAGAGAATCAATAAACAATGAGGCCCGCAGGCTGCCTGCTTTCTACTGTTCTTATCTTGGGTGAAGCTCTGATACTGAACAGTTACAAGCTCAACTGTCACCGTCTTCAAATGTTCCAGAAAAAACTAACAGAAACACTCAGATCAGACATTTAAACGTCTAACGGCCGAAAGTCGGCAGCAGGACAGAGATCCCAGAGAGACGGCTGAGCTACTGCAGGAAACATCCAGCGCTCAAACTGTGAAGGAAGATTCCTCCCATTACTATTTATCTGCAAACCAAACTGGGCCCTCATTCCTCTCCAAAACAGAACTTCACCTGGACCGACAGGTGAGCCGGACCCGGTCCGGGTGAGCTGGCTTGCAAAACATACTCTGATGCAACACGGTACAAAGAATATCTGCTCTATTGTCATAATTTAGTGAATCTTAAAACGTGTATGTAATGACATAAGTTGCATTTCACCGACGCATGGCAGCTCAGCATCGTGATATGGGGACATTTTGGACGGGAAATGATCCAAACCAGAGAGCAGCAGAATCTGGTTCCAGGCCAACAAGATGAGCTTCACCATCCTGGATTTCAAACTTGTGTGCTGATACAGAAAATGATTTAAATGTTTCCAGAACCAGGAAATGAGTCCTGGAGAAATATGTAGTGCTGAGGAGTTTACTGTTGCTCTGACAGACCAGGACGTCTTTAAAATGCATAAAGAGTTTCCCTCTGATTCTGCTTCTTCTCACTTAGTTTCCTCCAGACGACAATCAAACATAAATCTCAAAATAACGAGATCTGAATTTAACTTTCATGAGATTCATATCAGGCTATAAATCTCATTCTTGTTTTGTTGCTACTGAATTTATTTCCTGGCTTTGTCAGTTAATCGTTTCCGTAAAATCAAACCTTTGCAACATTTAAAAGTTAAAACAATAAATTATTGTTAGAAACAAACGGTTTTGTCCCGTTTCCCCAGACGAATGTCCAAGAGGTTAAACAGAATCCAAACAGTCACTGAGCTGATAAACACATCAATAAGAAACCAATTTACAACCTAATGAGTCATTTAAAGATCCCAGATTACCCAGCATGCATCTCTACAGCTTTACTACCTTTATGTTAGCCCCGTCAGGGAGGGGGGAAGTTTGGTCTAATATTTCACACTCATGATTTTGCTGCTCCTAAACTAAAACTGTTAATTTCCCAAGTGAAATCGGTGTGTTATTATTTATAGCACATCTATTTCACCCAAATGACTCGTGTGTGTTTTCGTCTTCCTTCAGTTGAGAGATGCAGCAGCGCTGAGGGTGGAGCAGCTTTACGCTCAGTTTTACCCACAGCGGATCACAAACATCCCAGGAAGAAACATTTCAACTGACTGAGCTATGACTGATTTCTGTCCCTGAGTTCTAAGATTTTCCAATTAGCAGAGGCTGAAGTGGGGAACATTTAAGCATATCAGTCTCATTGCACGCTCCAGCTGCTGTGTGAGGTGTTTTCAGGCCCGGAGGGACGGCCGCGCACAGACCTCTGCATCAAAACGATTCCACAGCTAGCAGGAGGTGTGACACAAACAACAAGGTTCTTACCCTTCCCCAGTGAGCTGCACTGACAGCCGACCCACCTTCCTCCCTCCAGCACACACACACACACACACACACACCCCGCCTGCGTTAGTGGAGTTATATATGCACACAGCCATACATGTCAAATCGGAGCTCCTGCAATCTGGGCTCACCCTTCCTTCAAACTGCTTATCTCCCGGAGAGAGGATGAAAAATGAATGGCTGCCATATGGAAGTGGTACGTTGTATGAGAAGAGGGAAAACTATTGGTGTGGAAAATCAATTTTGCCAAGTGGCAAACACATAGCTTTCTACGGGGTAAAATAGCCGGCATTATTCCGTCTCCTCATGCAAGGCTGTGTGTGGAGGAAGAGGAGAGGGACGGAAGAACAAAGGATGAAAAGATCATCAAATTTGCAAATGAAAAGTGTTAAGAAGCAGGAATAAGTGATGGGGGGAGAATATGAAGTATCTTGTAAAGACTGTGCTGCTGTAGCCTGGGAGGAACATGTACAGGACCAAATGGCCTGTAGCTGCTGCTGCCACTGAGCCCACAGACATGATTTACATTCCACAGGGTCTCCTGACTCTATATCCACCTCCAGTTTACCAGACTACAAATCTGCATAAATTCCCCAAAACGTCCCCTGAAGAGAGAGAAGATGCATGCCAGATGAAGTCAGTCCACCGTCCTTCATTACCTGATATCTGCAGGCATTCGCTCGCCTCACTGAGACCTCACTGAGCAGAACCGCATCAGTCTGAGCCACAGAGTCAGACTCCGGGCCGGGTCATGCTCCCTAGGGTCCAATTATCCGTCAGGAGACGGGCGCAGCGTGGGTTTCTTCAGATGCTGGAGTCAGCAGACCGTCTGTCGGTGACCAAAACGGCTTCAGGTTCAGTTTGGAGTGAATTCAGAGTAACGGCTGTTTAACGTCCGTCCTCCATGCTAACTCCATCACTGCAGCAACCGTCCGACCTGACGTCACGAGTTTGGGAGAAAGCTGGAATACCCAGAGAGAACGCACCGGGAGAGCAAGCAAACCCAACGGTGCCGAGTTCGGAATGGGATCGGAGCGGGTTCTGGGATTCAGAACCAGGAGCTTCAACCCATCAGATGCATCGCCACAACTGTACAGCTGCAGAAATGGATCTATCATCCAGTTCTTTTTTTTTGTTTTTTTTAGCGGAGCTAGTGGCTCGCATTTTTTGACAGTAGACTGACAGGAAGGAGGGCAAGGAGGACATGCGGCAAAGGTCGTCGGTACCGGGAGTGGAACCCGCGACGTCCGCGTCGAGGACTAAGGCCTCCAAACGTGGGGCATGCTAACCCCCTGCGCCACCACAGCTTTTATATTAATTTAGTTTAATTTTATATTAATGTAAAGCTTTGAAACTTTTGTTTTTCTTTCGCTCATATTGAGAAATAAAGTCAAATCCTGTGAACATGACAGACCGACTGACAGGAAATAAACTGGAATCTCTCGCTAACTTTCCTGAACCTCTAAAATCTGTTTATATGAAAATTTAAGTAGGTAAAATTTAATGTTTGTGACTTGATCCTGCATTTAATACCAGCTGGTATTTGCATGAGCAGAAGGACATGCGTGTTTCTGCTGGTGATATTTAATGTAATAAATATTTTGTGGCTCTGGTTTCTGGTGAGTTTCGTTCTTTTTTCCCAGGTTAACTGCTTCAGTTTAGTTTCTTCTCCCCTGAACTGAGTGAGCTGATGGCTCCACCTGCTCTCATCGCTGTGATCTAAAAACTCTCTGCTACTGTACAGCTGCCTCTTCATTATGTTGTCTTTTTCTTGCTCTGGATCAGGATGTTCTTTCTAATTTTTTTCACATTTAATGTGACATTAACCCCGTTAATTTCAACCCCAAAACAAACAAATTTGATTTGAGGTCAAAAACTTATCCAATAAAACGACAATAGGTGGGTTGAAAAAGAGTGCACGCCTTTAAATAGTGACTGCGTTCACACAGAGAGCAAATGCGACTCATATCTGACTGTTTCACATCAGTCTGAACGGTCCAACTCCGACCTTTTCACCCCAAAAGATCTGATCTGTTCCTCTTCCAGATGTGAAACTAAATCATATCCCATAGTTTCCAAAGCGTCTGCAGTCGGAACGTCGCATTTTATCCAACATGAGTCAAAATTCAGCAGAAGAATCCAGACGGTAAAACTAAACTGAAAATGACGATAATGAAGTGATGAAAGCAGTCTGAGTCAGTGAACGCATCACATCCCCACCGACCACTCCGGGCCCGACTCCACGTCCAAACAGAACCGGGTCAGAAGCTGCAGCTCCACTAAAGGCCGCTGCTGTTAGCTGTTAGCTTTATCAGCTTCCTGCTGACCGTCGCTCTCAGCAACTTTACAATCCATCCAGAGACGGCGGCCATCTTTACTGCCATAGACGGCAACCGCCCCCCCAGCTGAGGGGGGGGGTTGAGATTATTCTTTAATCTCATATTAAATATTAAATCCTACCAGTAAACTAAGAACAGAAGAGAGCGAGTGTTTGTCACCTTGCCGATGAGCCTGGGAAACGGAGCCCTCTGGTTCTCAGTGACGATCATCGGCGGGACGAGGAGCGCTCTCTTCGATCGGTAAGGTAGCTTCTGGCCCAGAACCTCCTGCAACAAAAACATAACATCTCATCAAGTTCCACCAACCAACCTGCTTTAAACTGCCTGGAAAACCAACAACATCCCCTGTAATTCACCCAAAACCCGAACAAACCGGCAGCTGTAATCACACACTTTTACATTAATGTCCCATAAAGCAAAGCAGCTTCTTCTACAGACTCACACAGTAAACATGAAATCAGCCTCGCAGCAGCTCTCTCTGAAATTAAATTCATACTTAATCCTGCATTCAGCTGCTGTGCAAAATAACAACAGCAGAGGAAAAAAAGCAAAGCAAAAATAGAGGCTAAAATAAAGCAATGAGAGATGACACGTTTTTAGTAAAGAGGTTGCATTATTCAAGCAGATGGAGTCGTTCTGAAATGTTGCTTCGATCTTGGAAAACACAAAACGCATAATCTTGTTTCATTTTCCTCCCTCCTGCTGCTGTAAACAAAGAAGTAGTTTTAGAGTCTAATGTGGGGAAATGTTCCTCTGCTCCAGCAGAACCAGGGAGGCACTGGGAGCCTTCCGCCTGGAAATTGGTGAAAATTGATGAAAATTATAGCCGACACGGAGAAAAGCGCCCGGCTGAATCCCAGGCTGCTGCTGGACTCTCCAGTTCTACGTTTTATGACTCAGATGTTTGTGCTAAAACGGCTCCAGAGCATCTTAAGTGGAAACAGTTAGGACTCCGGTCATTTAATAAATGTAAGAAGTTTCTGTTTAAATTTTAAAAATACTCTAGCTACATATCAGACTGATCCACACATCAAACCCAAAGAGGATCAAGTGATTAATATTATTGCTAATATCATCCAAAGTAAAGAAACATGTTTTAGTTTTCAGGCTGTAGTCATTTAGATCGACTCTGTAAACATTTCAACCAACCTTCTGTGCTGACGCTCAGGAGACTGAACACTTTTCACCTTCCATCCCAATAATCAAGAGAAGACTTGATATTGATTCTCTCTCAAATAAAGACAAAATGAAACTTTAAACGACGTCAGTAATAGATATAATTCAATCTGGAGGACAGAGATGTTTGTGATTCTGACATTTTTCTCTGGATTATTTATTCTGCTGCCCAATCACTGACGACCTTTGACCCGACTCCCACTGCTCTCACCAGAACGGAGAGGTGAGAAAGAGCGAGCGAGTCTTTTCATCGTCTCACTGACCAGCAGCAAATTCAGGAGAGAAAGCATCATGAAAGTCCAATCACAAACCCAAGTCGAGCAGAACCGCCCAGAGACCCGGAGCGCCGGCTGAAATGACCTTTTTTTATCGGACTCACTCAAGGGCGACCTCTGAAATGTCAAACACAGAAAGCTGATGGCAGACGAGAAGCTGAAAAACACAACGCTTCTGAAAACCATCGCAGATCAAACCGACAATTTCACACGAAAGAGCCGGAGGGAGGCTGTGCGGTCCGGAGTGAACGTGCGGCATCGCTGCGTCGTTTCATCGCAGCATCGCAACATCTCAGCGTTGCAGCATTGCATCTGGCTGATGATGGAAGAGCTCGGAGGCCGGCAGCCTGCAGGCGATGATTTCATGGCCTCCATTCCTTCGCTATTGTAATGGATATGACGCAGGCGGTGCTGCGGCATCATGATGGTGGCAGAGCGGCGCTCAGCAGGACTGAACCGTGTTTTCATGTTGCTGATGACGGCGGCTCACCGTGTCGCCGGAGGAGAAAACGCCACCGTCAGCTCCATTCCTGCTGCTCCGCAGCTCATTCAGACGTTTCTCCAGCTTCCCTCCACTCTCCCTCTTTGTGCTGCGTTTGTGTGATGAACAGTGTTCGTACAGTACGGTGACACTGGAAGAGAAGGGCGCTATGAATCTTTAATGTGTACTTTTCATAAATTACTGCTGCACCATCAACCCGGCAGCACTGAAGCATCTGCTTCTCGTCCTCCAGGTGATTGCTGGGGGATTTCAGGACGCTGAGAGGAAAGCTGAACCTGGGCAGCATGAGGCGGGATGGAGGCTTCACATCCATCCTTCAGAGTAAACAGGGGTGTGTGTGTGTGTGTGTGTGTCTGCAGTCTGAGAACAGGGAATCTCTGTCACTGTCAGCGGAGCTACGAGCTCCTGCAGCAGCAAAGTCGTGTCCTTGTCCATTCTGCCATTTTTACCCACACCGCTATATTGAGAAGTGCCATTACTCATTTGTGACAACGTGCTGCAGACCCGGAGAGAAATGGGCGACGTCAAGGCCGGCGCTGGCCGGCGGTGACAGCAGCGCCGGGTTATTTCACCTGGGATACATTTAAACAAGGAACCAGCTCCATTACGGCTCTTAATGAGTCACTGAAACACATACATGCATCAAACACACATTTACACAGTTAATCACATTTCAGACACAAACTCCAATAATTGTGTTAAAGCAACAGTGCAGGTTTGTTCCTGATGAGGAACGACGACATGACAGGAAGCCCAAAAACCCTTTAAGGAAAGACGGAGGGCGAATAAAGACCAAACGGTGCTGCACATCCGGACCGGGTCAGCGGACTGGAGAAACTACAACATGGCCGAAAGTTTGGCCTTAAGGCCTCGAAGAAGAACCACCGCTTTAACTCTAAACACATTTACTGACAAAGTCCGTCCGTCCGTCCAGGATTTTAGTTTAATTTAAATTTAGAAAGTTAGGCACTACTTTGTGTTTGTCCTGTAGAAATTAAAATATACTGAAGTGAAAATGTGAAAAAGTTGAACAAACTCTAAGTATGAAGACATTTATCTTCAGCACATAAAAAACTAATTAATGTTTTAATCATCTGACATAATGTGAGCGTCTTTGTGGCAAAGCAAACGTTGCTCTTCACACCATCTGCTTTCAGTCCTCAGTTATAAAACATCATATTTAAGTCAACATATGACTTAAATATGATGACTGAAGTCATCATATTTGTGCTGTTAAGCTAATTGAACAGATAATTACATTCTAACTATGTTTTTAATGGTTTTGTTGTGTTGGAGATGCTCCCTGTGACGATCCGCTCCTGGACTCTCCTGTCATCAGCAGCCGCCCAGGCTTTACCTTCCTCATCATCCTCATCATCCAATTTTAGCTTCTGTAGCCACCACCTAATTTTAGGGTTTCTTCCTAGTTTTATGCAATGACCTACTTCTGCTGCTGACCTTTAAGCCGCTTTCAGACGGTTTTAAGATGCATTTTGTGTTGGAGCCAGAAAACGGTTTGCAAACAACAGAAAACAGAGTTCAGGAACAAACACAGACCATCGTTTTAGATTGATAAGGTCAAAGTGGTTTCCTTTGATGCTAGAAATGATTAAATAATCTTGTTAAAATGATTAATCATTTGGCTTATAAGGGAATGGACACATTGAGCCTGATTATGATGCTGCTCATAATTAAGTAACTAAGTAACTTTTACTCCGTTACCTTTTCAGGAGGTGTATTTGTTAGCAGTGTCTGGTATGATGGGATGCAGGAAGAGGGAAAGATGATTTATGTTGTGTTGTTATGTTGGCAGGATGTCACATCTTCGTCGTCGTCCCAAAAGCCTGGCTGAGCGCTGAGAGCCGGCTTACAGCAAATCTGTTTCCCTCTGCAGGATCAGGCTTTTACAGGAGATGCAATATTACATTTCAGCCTGAGTGCATGGAAAATATATAAAACATAACAAAAGAACAATAAACAGGCTTTTTATTTTGGGTTTTATCAGCTGCTACATTTGAACGGTGCCTGTTTATGCTCCCTAAAGGCAGAGAAATGCTCTGCACAACTGCTGCGCTGCCAAAACAACAAGAAACAATACAGAGAGGAGAGTGCGTATCTTGGAGCATGCACTTGTTAAATTGAAACGCGTTCTTCCATTAATTCACATATTGATCGTTTGCAAAAAAGGGGGGAATAAATTACTTATTAAATTCAGAGTTTTGCTTATAACAGGAATCATTCATCAGTCACTTATCTCCCTCTGGGCCTGTGTTACACCAAACTAGCGCTGACAAATTACAACCTGATTCTCTCCACCTCCACTGCAGGCACTTATCAGTTATCACAGCCCAACGTTTTCCACCACAATGCCATTTGTTCTGCCAATACATCCACACCGGAATATTTCCGCTCTGCATGACACGGGAAACAAAAAGGAGGTTTTGGCAAATATGAATCCAACAGCAACAAAAACACGACATTGAGCTGTAAAAAAAGAGAGAGAGCATCTGAGTGCTAAGATAATTGAAAAACAGCAAAGACGCGTTGAAGCAGCTTGACTACCACAAATATTATCTCAGATTGTCGATTTCAGTTGGTGGGATTTGAGTGCATCAGTCACTGAAACAAGATTTTAAAGACGCAGCGACTTGGTTAGAAATTCTCTGTGCTGCTCTGAAGAGATGTTTGATGGGTCGCCTGAGACGGCGCGGCTCGGGGTGGAGCGATGGAAGTGTGTGTAGGCGGCGCAGGATGTGGACAGGAGGAGAAACAATAGATTTCCTGATGAGTCTCAGAATGAAGGTGGAATAATGAGAGCTTCTACCTGCTCACTCTCATCCAGACGGTTGTTTCCAGCTTTGTTTCTCTCTCTTACCTCCTTAATGCGCCCTGTAACCAAGGTGCTTTTCCATTAAAGGGTGAATGCGTGTCGTTTAAGGCAGACGGAGGACTTTGAAGCAGAGATGAAAGACATAAAGACCAAATCATTTTCTAAATGAAGCTTTCATCTCCAAACCAAACGGATGGAAACAGGCCAATGCAAGTGGGCAGCAGATTTCCATATGTTAACATACTGGCCACTTTATTAGGCACAGCTGGTTAGCACCAATTAACAAAGGTCAAAGGTCAATTATCTTAAAAACTACCAACAAAGTCAGCAGCATTTTCAATTCAAAAATCCTCCTAGCTACTAAGTTATTAAATCCACAACAAAGACATTTACATTTTTTAATCTGCTGTTGAGGTTCTTCAACCATCAGATTGGAGCAAAACGTTTTTAATTTATTCATCTTTCAAATGTTTAACTGCGTTTCAAAAAGGATCCAGATTTCTGTCCAAATTATTGATGACATCCTTTTCTTACAATGGAAAATGTTTAATACGACACAATATATTCACCTGTTCATAACCAAGCTATAAGTAAAACTGTTTATCCACAGACTTTACTGACAATCAGATAAAATCAGCTTTTATCTAATTAAACTCATAAATATAGCGAGCACTTTGAAAAAATGACCCAAATCCTGTTCTTATACTGGGAATAAATTTGTTCAGTCGAGTCCAAAAAGGTTTGGATCAATAAGTTAAAAAGATATGAGATAAAATCAGAAAACTTTATTTAATGCTTTTCATTTATTTGCACTCGGTTATTTTGGCCCACGGGACAAAAAGTTTGGAAACCCTTAATGTAGATGAATGAATGAATGAATGAATGAATGAATGAATGAATGAATGAATGAATGAATGGATGGCCTATTAAAGTGAGTTACTGTCTTCATTCAGAACTGAAATAAATCATTTATTATGCAGGTTCTACAGTCCTAACTGTAAACTTGTAAAGCTGCGTTGATCATAAAGAATCTTAATGAACTGCAGGAAGAAACATTTGAGCAAACAGCAGCTGAGCCATTTAGGACGTTGGTCAATATCCATAGTGACACTTTGTCATCAATCAGAGCATAAATGTCTCTGTATCTTAAAGCCGGAGGATCAGCAGTGATTACATTTCATCTTCAGGAAGACAAGCATGTTCCAAATTTAATCTCAATCCTTCAGAGAGTTGTTAAGACATTTGAGAAATTCAATTAAATCTGCTAATGCCGGCAGAGCGCGATGTAAGGACGGCGACATGTCAGAGTCAAAGGATCCGTCTCCTGGGGACCGCGGCGGCAAATAATTATATTAAATGTCAGGATAATCCATTGTGACCCCAAGTGCTACACCAATTACCTGACAGAGAAATCTCATGTCTCCAGCAGAATACATGATCACAAAATTCACTAAATTAAAATGTCACCTCAGAAAATGTAAACAGAGGAAGAAAAGCTGAATGAAATGCAAACCACGTCTGCCGGAACCTCGAGTCCAACAACCAGAACACCTGAGATCCACAGAAAATGCCTGAGATCCACAGCAACATCTAGAAACCAGCAGCTGGCCTCCTCATGGAGAGGAGAGAAGATCCTCCTGCAGCCTGCAGCAGAGAGGAGGATGATCCTGCTGAAGGATCTCCGGTTTCTGGAATCTTCCCCCAGCGAAGCGTCACATGAACCAAAGCAGATGGAGTCGAGTTTTGGGATGAAATGCAAACAATCGTTCTGCCGCCTGCAGAGATGATGAGGATGAGGATGGTGATGAGGGTAATGAGGATGATGAGGATGCCTGACTGACGGATCGTCCTTGTTTCTGTCTTTAACGCTGAAGGTAAAGTCTCTGCTGATCTAAAGTGAAGCCAACAGCAGACCAGCAAATGGCTTCAGTCTGAAATAAGTCGGGAATCCTGCGTCGTCTTCCCGCCGCGCCTTTGAGGTGACGCAAATATGTTAATGTATGATAACTGAAGCTGCATCAGTGGGCTTCCCATCTCAACATGATCAGGATTCATGAACATATGCAGAAGTGTGACTGGCAACAGATGCCTCCAAACATTTGATCAACTTCGTTTTTAATTTATTACATTTGCAATTAAGATGGCTGACACATGAATGATCTGTGAATGCCTCGCTGACAGAGATTCTCTCCTCAAGCATTTTTCTGTCTGCAGCGTTTTGTCTGCACATCAAAGTAACATTTTTGGGAAAATAAATGGATTATTTTGCGGCTGAGATGCAACTGACAGGAAGATCCACTTTATTCTACGTGGGTAATAAATATAAATGTGGATACAAAAGGATTTATGATGATGAAGACGCACAAAACTACAAAACTAACTATTAAGTTAGTTTTCATAGGAGTTTATTTGAAGTCAATAATTCCTTTTTAATGATGAAAAATTGGAACTTACAACATGGGAAAAATGTCTTGTTTTAAGTGAAACAATTTTCCAGTTTATCTAATCTAAAACATCCTCTCCAAAAACCGAGCTTCACTATTTCCTGTTTCCACGTCAACTAGAGAGGCAGGACTGAGCTGAAGCAACTCACCCTGAGCGTGTTCTCTGACCGGACAAGAAGTCCGGAGACGTCCACCTGCGCCCGGTCGTCTGCGTGCGATCCGAAGCCGTGGACCAGCAGCACCGGCCCGCAGGACTCCACGTCCCGGTGGGGAACCAGGTTCAGATCCGAGTCCACGTGGAAGCTGGGGTCTGACACTTCAAACGACACATCCTCGTTCCCAGCGCAGTCATCAAACTCCACTGCAAGAAACATACACACACACACTGCTGTGACAGTGTTCCCAGCAAATTACCAACAACAATCGCAGGAAGAGCGGCGGACATGACAGTCGCCGAGGCGCACAGTAGAACCTGAGGGGCTGTCAAACAATACATGAAGCAGAATGCTTAGATATAAACACATCGCCGGAGGAAAAACACGCAACGGAGAAAACAGGAGCATGTTCAGAGGGAACGTCAGCAGCGCTCCAACTGAGGCTGCTGCAGTGTAACATGCTGCCCTGTCTGGACGCATTAACGCCTCCGGCTTCCTGGGGGCGCTGTGGTAAGCACAACCCACATACGGAGGCCTTACTCCTCGACACGGCCATCGCAGGATCGATTCCCGGCCTGGTGACCTTTGCTGCATATCTTCCACCTTCTCTCATTACCTGTCAATTCACTACCAAATAAAGGCCACTAGAGCCAATAAAACCTTTTTTTTTTAAAAAAAGCCTCCAGCTTCCTGCTGCAGACAAATCACAGAAAAACCTATTTAAACCCACAGGAACACAAACGCATCACGCAGTGACTCCTGTCTGGTCCCACTACATCAGGAGTTATCCCTCATCAGATTCATATTTATCTCTCACACCCACTGAGCCTGTAGCATCCATCACCTCCCAGTTAGCCCTGCTGCTGCTAATTGGGATCAGACGGCGTGTTACGTGTCGTATCAGACCAGACGGAGCGTTACGTACCGGATCAGACCAGACGGCGCGTTACGTATTNATCGTATCAGACCAGACGGCGCGTTACGTATCATATCAGACCAGACGGAGCGTTACGTACCGGATCAGACCAGACGGAGCGTTACGTACCGGATCAGACCAGACGGAGTGTTACGTATCATATCAGACCACACGGCGCGTTACGTATTGGGATCAGACGGGGCGTTACGTATCGTATCAGACCAGACGGAGCGTTACGTACCGGATCAGATAAGACGGGGCGTTATGTATCGTATCAGACAAGACGAAGCGTTACGTATTGGGATCAGACAGGGCATTACGTATCATATCAGACCAGACGGAGCGTTACTTACCGGATCAGATAAGACGGGGCGTTACGTATCGTATCAGACCAGACGAAGCTTTACGTATTGGGATCAGACGGGGTGTTACGTACCGGATCAGACGGGGCGTTACGTATCGTATCAGACCAGACGGCGCGTTACGTATCGTATCAGAAGGAGCGTTACGTACCGGATCAGACCAGACCGAGCGTTACGTATCAGACCAGACGGAGTGTTACGTATCGTATCAGACCAGACAGCGCGTTACATATCGTATCAGACCAGACGAAACGTTACCTATTGGTATCAGACGGGGTGTTACGTATCGTATCAGACCAGACGGAGCGTTACGTACCGGATCAGACGGAGCGTTACGTATCGGATCAGACGGAGCGTTACGTATCGCATCAGACGGAGCGTTACGTATCGTATCAGACCAGACGGAGCGTTACGTATTGGGATCAGACGGGGCGTTACGTACCGTATCAGACCAGATGAAGCGTTACGTACCGGATCAGACCAGACGGAGCGTTACGTACCGGATCAGACCAGACGGAGTGTTACGTATCGTATCAGACCAGACGGCGCGTTACGTATCATATCAGACCAGACGGAGCGTTACGTACCGGATCAGACCAGACGGGGCATTACGTATCATATCAGACCAGACGGAGCGTTACGTACCGGATCAGACCAGACGGAGTGTTACGTACCGGATCAGACCAGACGGAGTGTTACGTATCGTATCAGACCAGACGGCGCGTTACGTATCATATTAGACCAGACGGCGCGTTACGTATCATATTAGACCAGACGGAGCGTTACGTACCGGATCAGACCAGACGGCGCGTTACGTATCATATCAGACCAGACGGAGCGTTACGTACCGGATCAGACCAGATGGAGCGTTACGTATCAGACCAGACGGAGTGTTACGTATCGTATCAGACCAGACGAAACGTTACGTATTGGTATCAGACGGGGCGTTACATATTGGTATCAGACCGGGCGTTACGTATCGTATCAGACCAGACGGAGCGTTACGTACCGAATCAGACGGCGTGTTACGTGTCGTATCAGACCAGACGGAGCATTACGTACCGGATCAGACCAGACGGAGTGTTACGTATTGGGATCAGACGGGGCGTTACGTATCGTATCAGACGGAGCGTTACGTACCGAATCAGACGGCGTGTTACGTGTCGTATCAGACCAGACGGAGCATTACGTACCGTATCAGACCAGACGGAACGTTACGTATTGGGATCAGACGGGGCTTTACGTATCGTATCAGAAGGAGCGTTACGTACCGGATCAGACCAGACGGAGCGTTACGTACCGGATCAGACGGAGCGTTACGTACCGGATCAGACGGAGCGTTACGTACCGGATCAGTCGGGGCGTTACGTACCGGATCAGACGGAGCGTTACATACCGGATCTGAC
>CAEFZY010034437.1:0-53545 GCA_903066815.1 Brachyrhaphis roseni
TATATATATATATATATGATGGATAGGTTTATGTTGAAACATGCTAATTACTGCTCTATATTTCAGGCAGTCTGTTTGATCTCTTGTCCCATTGAGAGGGACAGTGGCTCTCTGTCTCAAACTTAAAGGGTCACAAAGAGGAGAAAACAGACTTAGGCTCTAATTACAGAATCTCTGTAATACTTTTTGCCACCACCTCCAGGCAGGGAGTACATATTTTGTGCCTTGTCTCTTTCTCTGCATTAATATTGCACTCTCTGCTATACCCACCCTTAAAACTGTGTGCAAGGCTGTGCTCAGTGATATCATGGAGGGAAAATCAATTCAATTTCTCAAAGCACTCTGGGTAGTCTGAGTCCGTACGCCATCTGGATGCCGCTCTGTTCGTGTCTGTGTTCTGTTCCCTGGGAGCCGGTCGCTGCAGCTATCAACTATTTGGCAAGCAGCTTTATTACTAGGCTTGAATGCATAGCAACAGTTACCATCATCCATAACCCTTGGCAAGAGATACAAGAGTTAAACTCATCTATTTTATTAATGATGCAAAAGGTTGGTTTTTTTCTACCATTTAATGTATTTTCTGCTGTTCTAAAGCAGCTTGAAATGAGGCTGGAAAAATCTGTCATTAGACAAAATCACTTTAATGTTTGGCAATAAGATGCATTCCATATACAAAATGTGTTAGCTTGTAAAGGGCAGAGTTGTCCTTTGCATTTAAATTTAGAAATTGGGTTTCACAACTTTCTAAATTGAAACTTTATGATTCATTGGCACCAAAATATAAAAGTTTTTAAAAAGTGAATACAGTGCTTTGACCTATTTTTTTTTAATACATACTTTTCTTTTTTCCTGATTATTTCCGCAATTCTACACTTCCATATAAAAGTGGCCTAACAGTTGTACAGTATAAAATCAAAATCACAGGTGCCACAATTATTTCCTTGTTAATATCTTTAAATTATATGTAACTGTAAAAACAAATTAAGTAAATGAAAACACTAAATCTGAAAATACGCACCCTAACATAATTTTCTTTTTCTATCCTTAATTTCTTTTGTGTCATTTCAGTTATTCAGTACGATTCCACATCAACCGCGAGGTGACGTATGCCGCATTGGTGCCATAGAGAAGGTTGGGCACAGAAGAAGAATTAATGTCTTTATTTGTACAATTGACACTTCTTTATATGTTATTGCAAAAAGCCCAGAGAAACAATATTATGACATCCAGTGAGTGAATAATGGCTGCCTATATGTGAAACTTTGTAAAGAGACACAGCATTAAGGGAGAATTATACCTTATTCAGTTTTGTGGTTAAAAAGTAGTTTTTGTGTAAGAAATAGCACAGTTATTGTTTTAAAACAATGAATACAATTAAAAACTAAAATGCTTAAATGTTAAAGTATGTTTTATTTGTGCAAAATAAAAGTTGCAAAAGCTATTTAAGATGGTTAAGTAAATTCATATATTTTTAGTTTGGTAATTAAAGAAAAGAAAAAAAAAATCTGACCTAAAAGGACAAAGTATTGGAGTTAAAGCACTAACTAAAAAAGCTAATATGGTTTCGAGAATTAAAAGTCATTTGTGAATACATTTGGTCATTTCATAGAATTCATAACGTTAGATGGAGCATGTTAAAAGAATTCTCGTTTGGGGATATTATAGCCATTTGTGATGTACTGAATCAAATAGTTATCTGTTGGAGTTACTCAGTGATACCTGAAGTACTTGATACATGAAGTATTGTATCAAATACTTCATGTATCACAATGATTATTTTCATTGTGCAGAAGATGATTAAACCTTCCTGTTAGATGCTAAAGGAATCTCAACACGTCTGTCTCATCTTTTCTATGTCGCAGAGTCACACATTGAAAGAACGAAATTTATACTTTAACCTCAGCCCATCCAAGGTTGGTGGGTAACATAGATAAGATGTATTCTTCAAATTTCTAATTTGTAATCCATCACTTCTTTTATGCTTGGGATATAAAAATACTTGTAAAGTACGACTGAGCGTCTGCTTTGTTTTGGGCATGTTTTTCTTCCAAAGGACCTTGAAACCTTGTTGAAATGGATTCTAACACTCAGGTGGATTCTATCTGAAAACTAAAAGCTAGTAGTCATATTGATTTATAATATGTTGCCAAATCTGCGCAGAAATGCTTCAAAAAGACACAAATTTAATCTTTTCTCATGGCAATTTCAGTTCCCAGAACTAAAGAAAGCTGAGTAGAGCTGAAGAAATCATGAGGACGCAGGGTTCTGAACGATCAAGAGAGATTCTCCAAAGATCCTGTTTCCTAAATGCTCCAACAATGTGAAATGTTCTGAGTGCTTCTCTACTGTCAGAAGGTGGTGGCACAAATTAGTAACAGCAAGGGTGCCAGTAATTGTATCTACAGTGATTGTTTAAAAACTATTATTACTTGTATGGATTTTTTTTCCTCATTGATTTTGTTCACTCAATTTAAAAGTTGGATCATTCTACAATTTTCAGTGGAAGATTTGCTACTGCAATACTGCCTTTATTTTTTTTATTTTTTTAACAGGGATGATACAAATGTAAATGGCTCTGTAGTCTGTACACATTCACCCTGTGACAAGGAGTCAGAGGAAGATACTGCTTCAAATGAAAAACACAAAACCAAAAGTTGGTTGACCCACACATAAAAGGGTAACAACTTCACATATTGTAAATTTGTTGCTTTTTAAGCATGTTTCACCACAGAACTAATTAGCATGTATAATCTCCCATCAAAGACTTTGTTCCCAATATGGATCTAGGTAAATCATAAATAGTCATTTAGCCCAGTCTGATACTTATATAAATATTTCTCATATGTGCTTTAAACCTCCGCAGCTTTAAAGTGCAATGAAGCAACACACTGCATTTCATCAGCGTTGCATGCTCTGCATCATTATTGTAATTGTGCCCCATTTAGTTCACTCACCACCACTGACGTCCCAGTTACTGCAGTCTCTCTTGTCCATTTTTATTGACAGCTAGAAACATGTTGTCCCACTGGGAGTTTCTGCAGGACAGCTTTGATTTGCAGTTCTATTGCAAGACAGGCTATGTTAAGAAAGGTAAGATATTGTTCTTCTGATATCTTCTAAAATGTGTATTGCTTCATCATTTGTTTCTAAAGTTGAAACCACTCCAGAAGCTTCATGTTTACCTGCTCCATCCAGTTCAAACCAAGTTTTGATGTGTATTGGGTGATCCTGTTGAAACACACGGTTATGTCAAAATTTCAAACATCGATAATTAAGCCCAAATTCATACTCAAGAATTTATCAATAAAGTTATCATTTCTTTCTCAAGATCTAATTCAACAGCCACAGTCTTCTGTAACTTCATATCTTGATTCTGCTGATGGTTTCATGAGCAGGTTGCTGTCATGGTAGGTTAATGCTGGTATGTTTATGCTCTCTTTTAATATAGCTTGTTGATAATTTGCATCATGTCACATTTCAATACTGTTTCAGTTAGCAATATGCAGACAACTTGCAGCAAAGAATGTTTTAAATCAATTAGTTTTGCTTTGAGACTCAAAATATAATGACTGATTTTTCAGCTGGACACTATATAGTTCTCCTTCGCAACAGAACTGAGGAAACCATGTGGAACAGATCTCTCCTTTAACTGTGAATCTCATTGCAGAGTCAGATGCTACAAGGGTTTCTTTGTTTGTTGGAAACAGTATGTGTATATCAACACAACAGTGCGCATGGCTTTAATTCAGTCTTCTAAGGTGTTCATGTGAAAATAGATTGTGATTTATTTTTAATTGGTGTGCAAATTGTGACCGCATAGCTTACTGTAGTTACAGTTTACATGAAGTCTAAGACGACAGTAAGGGAACAAAGTGGAGTTGAGCTTCAAGGACTTTTATTCCATATTATTTAAAAATGTCTTTATTAGGAATCTAATTGGATACAGATCTAATTCTTATTTGTAGTAGTGCTGTGTTTACTGCTGTGTTTAAGTGCATTAAATGCAGCCATGTAGATTAGAATATTATGTCACGAGTGTTGCCCTAATCACTAAGCAAAGGAACAAACAAATCCTGTGGTTCTTTGGATTTGCAACCAAAACATACAGAAGGTGGATGTACTGCCAATTAGACTTCCAATTTCTGAAGTAAATGGAGAACAGCATTAGCTTCTCTGTGTTATAAGACTGTTAGGACTTCTGTGTCAGAGGGCAAACATTGCACAGATGTTGTTGCAAAACACGACATGATCAGCAAGAGTCAGACAGATTTTGGAAAAGCATGAAAGTCCCTTTATTGTCACTCACACTTTAATATAACATCAGCTTCATGAACTGTTAAATGCAGTGTGACAAAAAGAAAACGCCATATCTCATATTTTAAGTTGTAAAAGGACATCTATTAACAAATGCATTAAGTGGGAATTAATTAGTGTATAAACATATTTTATTTTAATGATTTCAAATATATAAATCGGTGTCCTTCATGATGTAAATTTGTCTTTGGACAGGATTACTCCTATCTCACAGAGAGCTCACATATGGTTAAAATGGCCGTGGCACATCCCCCTCTGGTCCTTGGTATGTTATCTGTTTGTTGAAAGTCACAGCCTAACCCAGATAACCTGTATGAAATGGAGATAAGCGGGGAGTATTATCACTTTCTCTTGTTACCCTGTCCCTGGATTGAAGGGTACTTCAAAAGGCAGCTGGTCTGCCTTTGGCTCTGGAGGAAAAAGAGAGGATGACACAAGCCCAGCTTGTCTTTGAATAGCAGGTGTACCTTTTCCTTTTATTCTGGGCCTGAATGAGAAATGATGGTCAAAGCACAGAATCAAAGTCTGTTTTTCCCTACTGTCAGCAGCAGCAGAGCAGAGGCTAACCGGAGAAACAAATTTTCATTTGAAATCAGTCAATACTTGTTGGTGTATATGCACACATAGAAGTGTGTCTGTGAAGGCGTATGTGAGTAAGAGTTGGCGCTGATACGAGGAAACCAATAACAAATGCCTAATTTGAAATAAAAAAGATTTCAGACTTTTCTTTAAGCATTCCCCCTTGTCCTCTTGCTGCCAGGAGAGATTAATAACCATGGCAGCAACTCTGTGGAAATCATATTGCCTTCTGTTGAAAATGCATTGGCCATGATTGGTCTATGAAAGGCCGCGAGTTCAAGGGTTGCAGGGATACTGGGGACAGTGGAGTGAGAGGGGATGCGTGGAAAGCTGGGGCATGTGAAAGGAGGGGAATGGGATGATGGGAAAACAAGATTGAGGGAAGCAGGGAAGTGATGGGGAAAGGAGTAAAGTGAAGAGGATGAGGAAGGGAAGGAGAGAGTGGGGAAGAATGTTGGTGAAGAGAAGTGGATGTGCTGGTAGTGGAGGCTACATGGGGGTCCATAGAGAGAGCTGTGTGTTGTAAAATGATATGGTGAAGATTGGAGAGAGCAGGGGAAGGTGGAAGTGGATTGGGGTTAGGAACTCCCAGAGTCACAGGGTGTGTAAAGCTCTGCTGTGTGAGGGGGAGACTGACATGGAATGAGTGCTGAACTTGTCTTTGCAACAAATCTGGATGAATCAAGTGAGGCTCCATCAGGCTGTGCAGGGGCACAGGTTTATATTGTTCTTGTGAAAAAAAACAACTATCTGTCCGTGTGCCATGTGTGTAGTTTGTCTGTGTGTGAATATCTGGACTTTCTTGTATCTTTTCCTGGACTTTCTGCATGTGGTCTCTTGCTTGCTCCTGGAGGACACGATATTTGTCCATCTCCTCTGCTGAAAAGCTGATTGGTGTAGTGGTCTCTACACCTGTCTGTTTGTCATCTGTCTTAATCTCCTGCAGACAGAGATTTTGGATACTGCTGGCATTTGGCTCAGCAGTGTTAAGAGGACATGTTGAACTGACACTCTCTGTTCCAAGGGCCTCGTGGATCTTGGCTTCTTCCTCTCTCTTCTTTTCCAGACTCCTCTCCAGCAAATCCTTTTTTTCCTTTGCCTTTCTTTGGATTGCAGGAAGTTTTCCAATGAGAGGTAAATTCAATGTCTTGGACCCCGCCTGTGGCAGAGTCTTACTAGGATGTAACTCTGGAGAAGATGTGTCTGAGATGCTAGTTGCATCGGAAGCAGAGGGTAAGTGGTCTAGCTGCGAACTTGTCTCCTTTAGCAGTAAGGGATTTCTTTCACAATTGAGGTTTGGCCCTTTTAGCCGTGACATATGGGGGAATGACTGGGAAACTGACAACATGGAGGGAGTGAATTTGGGGTTGCTGTGCTTCCTTGTCTCCAGGGAGATGTCTGCAAACATTGACGATGCTTTGCATGAGCTGACAGACAACCTATCTACAGTGATTCCTGAGCAGGTACTGCTTTTGCTCCATTCACAGCTTAGCTCTGACAAGCTGGTACTGCTACAGGGACTGCAGGAACGTGGGCTATGGCATCTACTGCCCTGTGCACCTATTGCAATATGGCAGCTGGAAGGATGTTGGCTTGCCCACCACTCAGGGCTTGAGAGGTGCCTTGAACTTGACCGCCTTGAGCCTCCACACCTCCATGTGCTACATGGGCTGTCTCTGTTGTCACAAATTGACTTGGTGCATGAAATGGACCTAGTTGTTTCCCTGTCTTCCCAGCTATCACTGCTGCCAAAAGTCCACCTGTCGATGCTACTCCTGTCCCAGTCTACATCCTCTGGCTTCTCATGCCTCTTGCTCCAGCAGCAAGGACTTGGGTTAAACCTTCTCTCATGATCCCACTCGGCAGATTTATCTTTTGGGCTCCATCCAGTCCTTAACCTGCCCTCCTGACTGCATCCAGCAGAAGCACCTCTTGTCCACTCCCTCTGTTGGGGGTCTAAAGTCAGGCCTCTGTCTCTGCAGCCTGAGCGCCTCCCTGATTTCCTGCTCTCACCATGAATGAATTCTCTGTCCCTGTGGAAGAGTTTTCTCTTTTTCATCGGGCCGCTACCACAGCTGTTGTCAGGGTAACAGAAGTCAATGAAACTCCTGGGGTTGCCATGGTGACCCCTTTTCCAAAACGGTGCTGAGTTGCTTCCCGGCGAGAAGGAACGAAACAAGAAGTGGGACTGCCAGGGAAAAGCGGCTGCATCTCCTGCTCGCTCTCTCTCCCCTACTGTGTCTCTGAGCCTGGTGAAGACACTGTATGGTTCTGTCTGCTCAGTGTCCAGCTCTGACTTGAATTTACCACAGTGGCTCCTATGAGATCTCCTCCTTCTGACAGAGACAGATATTGGCTCTGCCACACATCTCCCCAGGAGACAGTCTCTGCCTGCACCAGCCACCCCCCTCACCCTTTTCTTTTTTTGCCTCCTTTTCTTTGCCCATGTCTCTTCAGTGTCTACTGCTCTACAAACTGCAGAGACAACACTCCTTACTTTGCACTTTGCTAATCGCTGGTTGTTTGAGGACCTTTCTTTGCTATCCTTCTTCTTCTTTTTCTTTACCAGTTTGTGTTTCTTTGTGTTGGTCTTCCTCTTTCTGGGTGACACTTTTGGGACACCCACATGTGACTCTGGCGCTCTGGCAGACTTGTGTATTGTCTCACTCCCACATTCACACCTGGACGGGCTGATGCACATCCCTTGTGTGCCAGGGTGGGTGACAGACTCTAATTTACAGCTCAGGGTTGTGATGGCTCTCTTCCTGATCCCTCCTGCACCCTCTAATCTGCCTCCCGGACGATTCTGTGAGTTTGTGTCAGAGCTGTCACACTGAGTAGGGTCAAATGGATGGGGGGCTGCCCCCTCGCAATTTTCCTCACTTAGCATGCACCTTCCTTTGTCTGATTCTGTTTCAGGTGATGCAAGATTTTTGTTTTCAAGGAGCAGATGTGCTTCTGTCTCTACATTGATATGTTGCTCATTTTTTCCCTGTCTGTGTGTTCTAATCTTATGTCTTTCTTGTCCTTGCAAACAGGAATGTGCATCTGCTGTATGAACAGATGGCACAAATGGATTTAATCCACCTGAAAGAACACACAACAATTTTTGTTGCGACTCTCGCAGATCTTCACTGAGTCTTTCTGCAGGTTGAAGATTTGTGCAGAGCGGCTTGCAGCTGTAGGAGATTTGTGGTTGAGACTTGGTAAATTTAAGCAAACTGACAGGCCATCGCAGTCTGGTTGAACCGTCTTTGCCTTGCACGTATAAAAAATCACCTCCCGCCCTCTTTCTCAGTGTCTCTTGGTGTCTTTCTGCAACTCTGTCTTTCTGTTTGGTGTCCATGTGAGACACTGTCAGTGCAGTGCCACATATGGTCATCGAGGTCTGTGACTGTGAGTCTAATAAGTCCTGGCTGTGATTATCACTGACTGCAGCAGAAATAGGAAAACGTTCCATCTGTTCCTCTTTTCTTGCAAGCTCCCCGGGGATTGGCTGCGTGTCCCTTAGCAAGACACTGTCAGAGTTGGACTTATCCTTTTCACTTTCATCTGCTTCCCCTCGTTCCTTGCCGATATCTTCCATTATAGCCTTTACTCTTTCCTTCATCTGTTTTCTTTTCTCTCTCTCCTCCTCCTCCAGGTCAGAAAAGACAGAGGCAGAAGGCTCTAGTCTGGGCCCTCTCCGAGAGAAACAGAAGGACACTCCAAGCCTGCCTCCCACCCGCCCTGGTGTAGGGGAAGGCAATTGGGGGCAAAAGCTGTGGCAAGACTGTCGATGCAGTGCTGGAGAGTCTGTGTGAGATGGTGAATGGATCAGTGGAGACTCTTGTAGAGCTGTGGCTAAAGATATTTGTGAAAGAGATTGGCAAGAATCATCAGACTGATGGCTGAAAGACCTGGAGTCTGTAGTAGTGATTTGCTGGAGTTGGTCACAGGCTTTAGAATTGTCCTCTGAGCTGCAACTTCTTTGGTCCACATCTTTTTCTTGCATCTGACTAAAAGCTTTAACTGCACGCCTTAGCCCATGAGTCCTTCTTGGAACTCTGCAACAAGATAAAAACAGAAAAATATTTTATTTTCAGCTTCATTTTTATCAAAATATATGACTTAACAGTTCCTTAAAATCTACATAATCTATGAGCCTCTTGAATTAAATTAAATACTACTTGATGTTCACGGTTCCTATTCCTGATTCCCAATATGCATTAAGTGAGAGGGGCAGTAATGTGCATTTTCCAGGCACATAGTACCATTTTATAGCACAATCAAGTAACTTTGTTGTGTTCACTTGTTGTAAAAAGGCTGTACATATCAAACAGCTCAAAAAAAATTTGACTTTGCAATTTAAAGCCTTGAAATTGTGCCTCTGTCTCTTTAAGAAGCTTCTGCTCTTTCTTACAGTCTGCCTTCAACACATATGCAGAAAAGCAGTGGGATAGAAACGCCTGGGAACTGAGGTCTCAGAAAAAACTTTCACTGCAATCTTAGAAATAATTCTAAGAATTATTCTTTCTAAAAATTTATCTAAGGTATTTTTGTTTATCATTAACTTAGGCAGATGGATAATACCCTTAATGTTTTATAGGCACAAACTCGTTAAAATAAAATGGAATTAAATGACAGCAGAGAACCATTTTAAGTCAGAAGTTTCTCTGGAAGAATGGTGCAGTCCAGTTCATTTCTTTGTGGTTCTAAATCAAGATAATTAATGTCCAAAGTGAAACGTCAAAAGCAAACCAGAACACACCCTTGCAACTTCAGGACAGGCTTAACTAATGCCACCCTTGCCAAGTTATTTATATTTATGAGGGGCATGAGAAATAATCATGCTAATGTTTGGCCTGCTTTACTCAATCATGAGCAAGCATAGGAATGCATATATTATATATGAACCACTTTGAAGGTAGAAAAAAAAACAGAAAAACTCACATTACACAGATCCCCTTTTCAATTGTGACGTACAGTTGTTAAAAAGAAAACAGTGCATTTAAAAAGAGAGAATTTCCAGCATGCAAATCCATGAGGAACACTGCAGTTTGTTCCAAAGGGAAAGATAGAAGTGTCTGCAGTTTTTCCTCACATTCTCAAACCATTAATGTATAAACTTAAAAAAGTTTGAAGATTTGAAGATTGAGCTTTGTGAATTACTAAAGTAATATTTAGTTGTTTTAAATTATTCTTTTGTATTTGTGGTGAATGGGGTCAACCTGTGAAACATCCGATGGCACGATATCCGCAATGACAGATGATGTTCTGGGTTATTTTATGATCTTTTGGATGAGTATTTGATGCTCTCTGCTTCTGGTAAGGTTAATCAAGGTTCAACATTTTCTCCATTTTCAAACAATTGCTTTCACTGTGGTGTTGTGCAGTCCCAGAGCCTTAGAAATGCCTTTTAAAACCTTCTCCAAACTGATAGATGACAGTTATTTTATTTTTCATGTGGTCTCAATTTTTTTTTTTTTTTAGATTTGTGCAGAATGTGTTGCTTTTTGGCTTACTCCGTGTTGTAAGACAGGTTGTTTTAAATGATTTTGGGAATCTACAGGTTTGACAGTTATGGGAGATAGTTTTTGTGAGTAAATCTAAACCAAAAGTGTGGTTATTTACAGGTATTTCATGTTTTAACAAATTCTCAACCTAATGGCATAATTGCCTAAGTCCCAATTTAGAAAATAAGACTTAGGCAATTGTGCTATTAGAATAATGAAAATGCAATTTGAAGCTGTGAAAAATGAAAAATGCAAATAAAAATGTAAACATACTCTGAACCCACACTAAATCTATCACCCTCCACTAAAGGACTCACCAGATGACTCATGTTATGGACAGAAATATAAAGGAAAATGTTTTACTATTATTGTGTACATTGAATGGCTATGGTATGTATTATTACTGTTGCACAGATGCTGGTACTGATGCAATCTCAAGGGATTAATCTGACATGAATAACAAAAACAAAAGTGAAATTTTTTTTCTTTCATAGCAATGTCTCCACGTATTTCATCTATTTCTGAAAAAAGAAAAAACAATTTAATAGCAAAGAAAATAAGCACAATCAAGATGATTATTAAGCAACGCACACTTTCAAACCCACAGGCAAGTTTCATTTATACACTTTGTTCGCCAATATCATTAATTTTAAGTTGTTCCGCTCCTCGCTCTCCTCTAAGAAAACTACATCTCCTTCACCTACAAATCATCCACTCTCCACGTGTCAGCAAGAATGTGTCTTTATGTTATATTTACTTCACCTGTGGCCTATCTAGGCCAGCTGAGTGCTCTCAAATCTGCTCTTGCATCCATCAAGTCTAAGAATCGTTGACTGGATGTGACGCACTCTAACCCCTCTGGACTCCTGCCACTGGTCTCATTACAGACAGACTGCTGCAGTTGGACACACATAAACACACACGCAAACACACCCCCCTCCCGCTCACCGCTGGCTTTCTTGCTGCAACTGTGCGAGTTGGTGAAGACGCCTGAGAGCCTTCTCCTGTTTGCGCTGGTCCTTCCATGATTTTGAGGCCACGTTGCGAACAAACTCTCTGTGCTGCAGTTCCTTTAACCTCTGCGGGAAGCGGACAAATAAAGGGGGTGGTTGGATGGGGAGGAATGAAGATTACAGTGGGAAAGAGTGAAAGAGAAATTAGTTTTAGAGGTTCTCTGCATGCAGCTGTCTTTCAAAGCTGTCAGCGAGCTCTGTTTGCAGATGTTCTCCCCCAAAGCTCATGGGCAATTAACTTCATTCAGCTTGGGGAAAAAAATATTTTTTTCTTTAACACACAGCTTGAGCCCAAAATACTACCAAACAGTGAAGAGCGCCCTACAGAAGCAGTCCACAAGAAGGAGTCACTGATGCTGTTTCTGGGCTGTTTGGACAACTTTCATTTGTATTTTACTCGCTTTAAACCAACCGCACAACTTTACATGAAATAATCAGCCACTTAGCAGCTTAGTTTAAAAAAAAATGCTCTACTGATTACTGCTTTGGAAACAATCACGAATATTTGTTAGTTGTTAGTTGTTCTCAAAGAAGATTTGTTAGTTGTTATCAAAAGTTTAAATAAAATGACAATTGAAGAAGTTCACAACTATAAAATAAAAATGGATGGCAAATGCAGAATAAGAAATATTTATTAAAAGCAGAACAAAAATGACATTCATTTAAAGCTAACTCAGATATAAAGTAATCCAACAGGAGCACAGCAGAACAGCAGCGCTTTGTTCCCTTAAAGTCTTGACATGTTTTGGTGTTTTATTTTCTAAGAAGTTACTTTCATTTCTTTTTGATGGTCTGCTCTGAGGATTTTTCACGGTGTGCTTCTTTATTGCTTTTTGCTTCATAATGCCACCTTACTTTGACCACAGCACAGACATTGTACATCTGCTGACCATAATTTAAGGGTGGTGTTAAATGATTACTTTTTTTTTGGTGAAGACTTTTGTTTAAGCTTAAGCTGTGATGCAGAGCCAATTAAATACAGTCCATATCAAATCAGGTATAACACAATGTAATCAAATCTACTTTATCATGAAATCACAAATGCCAACAGACCAACTGTAGTTATGCTAAGATTAAATGACAAACATTAAATACTAAATAACTGACTTCTAAAGACATCTGGTTGCCCTAAATTGTATCAAAGTGAAAGTCTTGGATACTTGAAGCTTAATTAGATTTTTATTTGTTAAAAAAAACAAAAACATTAAAAGCATGTATCTTTTTTTTCTGCTTCATGATTAGAATTACTTTGTGATGGTCTTCAGAATTGAATTTCAACAAAATACATTAAAGTTTGTGGTTATAATATGACAAATTATATATAAATAAAGAGTTCCTTCCTTTCATTTTTCCCCTGAGGAGAGAACAATATTCTCATTATGTGATTAGCTTACCTAAAAAAAGAACCTGCAGCTTTGTAAATGGTTTATCTTCACACGTGGACAGCCTACATCAGGCAGTGAAACTCTGAAAGGTCACTATGCTCTATAATGCATTTTAAAGCCATATCGGGGAATCAAAACTGTTTTTGGAGAGGAAGACGTAATTTGTTCAGTGCTCTTAGAGGAGGAAAAAAAAGACATGCTTGCTTAAAATGTTGTGCCGTCAGGTTTTAAGGGTTTTTACGGATTGTGAAGGGCTTAAAATAGACTCCTTCATTATTCCTGCACATTGAATAAAAGTGCTAAAGGGGAACAAGTGACTTACAATGTATTGCCAAAAGGGCTTTGACAAACATCTGTATGTGGGAGTGAGATGAGGCATCATCTCTGCTTGTTTGATAATGTCAAACAGATAAAAACAAATGCAAGAGGTGGGGGGAAAAATTAAGTGTTTTTTCTTTTTTTTTAATGTGGCAGGTCAGTTAACTTGGTCATATCTATATGGGTGATACTGTGTGTTTCAAGATTGTGTACTTATGTGAGGGTATTTATGTGAAGCTGTAGCAATGGGTGCACTGGTTCTTCCAGGGAAACAATGATTCATGCCCCTCACTCTGGTTTCCTTTTCTGACATGCTTTAATCCTTCTTTTATCCATGCTTGGCAGGTGTGTGTGTGCACAGACTGTTTGTCTCCATGCACGTCTGAAGAGTAGGGATGCGACTCAGGAGTTTGGGAATAGATGCAACCTTGTGCACTGCTTTTTCTCTTGCTTTCCAGTATATTTTATTTTTTCTTCTCTGGGAACTCAGGGTTTGTTTATCTCATATTTGTGAATTGAATGTTGAGGTGTAATTTTCAACAGGATTACGCCAGATGTACTTTTAGATTGTGTTACACTTATTATCTGCCCATACAATATGTATCGCACACATGCACTCATCAGATTAGCTCCTCACTCATCAGATTTATTTATATACTCACTCATTTTTGCAAGCTGGATCTAATGCAGGAGCTGACAGTTGTCAGGTTAATCTCAGCTGAGTCTTACACAAGCTGGTGTCTTTTTACATTATCGAGTGATGCTTAACCTCCCACTCTGCACTCACTGACGATAGCTCTGTGCATGTGCCACTAGGACTGCGGGTTTTAGATCTCTGATACATGTGGATGCCTGAGCAGTGCGGATGTTCGTCATTTGTGTGGCTGCGAGCGGTTATGATGCCAAGCTTATTCTATGGGTATTATTAATCATGCTGAATTAAAGAGGCGTATATGATGAACGACTGTGGTTGGTAAAAAGAAGAAAAAAAGAAGCAAGAAAGGAGAAAGATAAGAAAGAAGTTTCTGCACTGTTTGTAGCAGTGCATGTAAACTAGTACTTTGCAAGCACAGAGTCCTTTAGTAATAAGAAGAATCCAATGAACTCTATTGAGAACTTACTAAAATAGACAAAGAAGAGAAAGAGAGTAAGGTGGTTAAAGCAATAACTAAACAAAACCTACAGCTGATGGACAGTTTTAAAACCAACATCTCCTGTTTTAATAAAAAAAAGCGTATAGATATGAAAAACGACATTATTACAAATAGTCACAACTTATGTGCAATGCAACATCTGAGAATAAAGCCTACATTTCTATTTCTTCTTTTTGGTTAAGCTGTTTTTTTTATGCCCTTCTGGAAATTTCCTCAACTAAAAAAATGCACAAGATTTACAGGAAGTGGTAAGGACAAATGAGTACTTTTTTGTTAAAGTCTTTGCATAATCATACACTTAATTACACAACGTTATGTTCATTAAAGCAGCGACTTATAGGGGACCTTGAGGTGTTTTTGTGGCGGTGGAGCTCCAACATCTAGCATATTTAGTATCTATTTTTTTTGTTCACTCCTCAACTGTTCACGTGGAAGAAAATGTTAGTTTTGTAGTTGCAATAACTCTAAAGGTTCACCTCAAGACTGTTTGCTCTCCAATAAAAACGTCCCATTATGTCTTTTAGCCATCTGGCTGAGGTATGTCACCTTTCTGACTTCTGAAATAATTTAATATGCACAGTGATACAACTCAAAGGACTGGGCAAAAGTTATTTAGGCACATACATTACTGTTTTTTGTCTCTTAAATAATTTGTTTGCATCACGAAGCCCCAAATTTGACAAATTCATTTAAAACATTTCTCCTGGTCCAAAATTTTAGATTTGCACTAATGTTTTATGTTTATGTTAACTTGTATTTGTTTTGTGGTGTTAACACATTTAAGAAATACTCAACTATGGATGAGTCAAAGTTGGTTCCAATCCACTTGGAGAACATAAGGGGTGACAGTGTTGGAAGGCCTTAGAGGAGACGTGCTAATAGGCTGATTGCTCCCCCCCCCAAAAAATAAATGCAATGTATAAAAGATCAATGCATATAATCAGCAGTAAAGGCTGATAGGGTCCTGCATTCAGACATATTCACCCTGGAATCGATGACTAGAAAAAGGAGACAAAGCAAACGCAATCAGCTTCCATTCGCCAAAGCCAATACTCCTGCAGGGAAACTGTCTTCAGCTAGAATTTCATCTGTTGTCTGCTCTGCAGGCAGAGTGTACATGCATCCTCTTTTTTTCTGCATGTGTGTGTTTGGAGATGTGCGTGTCCGTGTGTGTGTTCACACAGCACCCCTAGCTGCTGTCAGCTCAGTGCCGCATGCAGCTCGTTTCATGTGCCTGCCGTCGGCTAAAACAAAGCATTAACATTGGCCTGCAGTTGCCTCAATTCATTTCCAAAGAACAATGACAGAGGAGGAATGGCCCCTACTCAATGTTTATTTCATGATGCACAGTGTGGGCGTTCAGAAGTGGGAAGCGCTTTGGTTTGGTTGAGAGATCGCCTTGTGTTTGCGGACAAGTGTACAAGGGTAAGTGCATGTCTGAGCGCTTTAGCGTGCAAGTATATGTCTTGGCATGACAACAGATAGCTTTGGGAGAATGGGCTATCAGCAGAACCTTCAGCTTGTTAGCCCAAACTGGAGGTGAAGTGGATGTAGAAGGAGGAGAAAACCTTTTTCTAATGGTCCACTGGCTTCAACTTGTCCAAATCAGAATAACAAAGCTGTGCTTTAGCCATGATTAACAACAACATGGTTTATTTAACGATGTTTATTTATTTTTTTTTTTGCTTTTTTAAAAGAAAGCATAAATTGAGGGAAGAATAAATGAAAAGCATTCTTCTGTACTATATGCATAGAAATTGTTTTAAATTTGGGCTTGAGGGGAAGAAGGGAATATTCTTATATAACAGACTTGTGGCTTAAGAATTTTACATATGATTATATTTTTGTATTCCAGTTGTTTTGATAACTGTTTATTTGTCCATTGTTTGAACAATTTTTCATTCAACTTTAACAGTTTACTCATTGGCACTCTTTTTTTTTCAGCTCAAGTTCATCACAAGAGAAGACTAAAGTTTTCTCTTTGTGTTCTGCAGGAAATAGGACAAACCAGCAGAGTGACTATGAAAGATGGTGAAGAGCTGGATCTCAGTTAAAGGGCCAGCTCATAAAATAAGACTGGGATTTATGCAAAAAATGTGCTAAAGTTGGAGTTGCCCTTTTTTGTAAGCATCTATGGAACGGACACCCTAAATGTACCTAGGAACAATTAAGAGATGCAGAGATGGATGGAAATTAAAGATTGTAGTGTGATGTGCTTTAGACCTAAAGGGGATTAATGTTTATATAAAGCAATAGCTTAATGGTATTTTCCTATTTAAGGTTTGAAGATCTGAGTTATCAAAAAGATTTCAATAAAGATTCTTAAGTCTGTTACGCTTTTTTAATGCATCTCAACGACTTAACACTTAATTCTTTTCGAGTTATTTCATCAAAGCAAATCTTTTTCTTGATTAATACAAAAAGAAGCAATTGGTGTATTAAAATATAAATCCTAAGAATAAATTCTGTGACACTTTTTATAGCAGATTAGAGAGAAAGAAGCGCTGCAGTTGTCACATTCTTTCTGCTGGGAAACAACCAACTGAGCAGACTGTGATAGTAATAGTAGCACAGCTTTCTATCAGCAAGTAAAAATGCTATAGTAACACATCCAAATTCTACTCTAGGAAATCAAAAAAGATGCCTGTTTGTTTGTCTATATGTTGCTAGATCGAGTGCAAGTGTGCCAGGTGCATCTTTCTGTACCTGCTTGTGCGCATGGTCGTAGGAGTTGATGTGGTTGTCAAACTCCTGATGTCTGAGGTACTGCTTGTCACACAGTTCGCAGTAGAAAAGCGATTTCAGATCCTCGACCGAGCAACCCAAAGCCCTCTCCGTGCACTCCTGGAGGGAGAAAGATAGAAACATTCAAAATGAGAGCATAAGGGGTTAGAGGGGCATAGAGAGTGAGAAGTGGAGTGAATGGCAGACTGTTATCCATTTACAGCGAATCTGCATCCCAGAGACATCAGCAATAATAGCCTCTACATGAGCTCTGCATAAAACTGTTAAACGACATCCTATAAAGAGAGTTGCCTTTACTGGCACTGCTGGAGGCTGAACAAAGACACTGAATCCCCATGCTTATGGCAGCTTGAGCCTGGGGGTAGACATTTAACACAGCCACAATAATATTAAACCTCCGTATGTACCGTGATGGCAAATACAGAGAGTCCGACTGTGGAGGAAATAACATTGGATAGACAGGAAGCATTAGCCATCTGAATAGTACAATTTAGACTTCTGTACAGCGGGAAAATCTTGGATATGTAGAAAAAAAGTTTCAATGCACACAAACGGGTAGGCAGAATAGCACAAGGACAGAGACATACACACAGTCACACATGTGCTGTGTAAATGGCATATGGACCCGAGGGGATAAATTGCCTGTCTGCATGCTCGCATCAGCCAGCAGGCCTTCTTGGACCCAGAACCTTGCACAGTGCTGTCTGTGTACAATAGGTGTGTGCACTTGTTTGTGTACTGCTGTGTGGGCGTGTGTACGCGTGTGTTGAGGTGTGTGTGCATTCATGCCATGCTCTGCTTCAGAATGTAATTTCCCTGAGGCTAGGGGCTGCCAATAAACACTATTGAATTCTGTTCTACACTGACATGATGGGAATTTAATTTGAGGTTGTCACTTCTTTCTCTCATTCTTCCCTTTTTCCTTCCCTCTGTCCATTCTCTTCCTCCTCACATTCTCCAGTCTTTTTTTTACGTTCCTCCTTTCAGTCAATTAATTTTTTTCTTTACTTCTCCTCTCCCTTTTATTTGCTCTATTTCCATGTGTCTACTTCCTGGTGCTCTTCTTTTCTGTTTGTGAAGTCTTGGGTCATTCAGTGAGAGATTCTTTTGGCACCAATTGACTTCGGTAAACACCAGTTCAGACTCCAGAAATTGGGCACAGTTATGTACCAACAATATTTTGTACATGTGAAGCAAGCCTTGTTACCTTGTAGAATAAAATGTCTGAGAAAGATGGTTTGTGTATTTGTAGAGAAGCATGGATGAGTGTTCAAACACCTTGTGTTTATGATATAGTCCTGTGTAGGCTGTGAATCTCTTTCTCAACCTGATTCGACGCCTGAAGGGGATGAATCAAAACAGCTTATGTTGCATTTATAAATGGGGCTGATCCAATTGGATATCAGTCTTAGACTCGATACTGAGGTCAGTTTTGGATTGGATATCGGACTGAGGCCACCAATCTACCTGCAAATCCAGACTCCATTGTTTTATGCGACTGTTCAGGTTTCGACTGATAATACTCTGGAAGTGTAAGCCATTAGTCAAAAAATAGTTGCACTTAAAATGCATATAATCAGATATTTCAAAGGCATAAATGGAAATATATATTTTTAAATTTGACCAGTTACTGAAGTCTGAAGACTGAAGACTGCTGCTGGCAGACCAAATTATCACTTTTCTTCACTCTGCTACTTCCTTCTTCTTCTACTCTTCAATTTGTATTATTTCCTGTTAATTCATATCTTAAACTTTATTTTTTCTCTCAGTTTTTTTTTCTCTATATGTAAGCTACACTGGTTTGGCATTCTGTTTTGGCTGCGGTCCTTTCCTGTTGGAGTATATCGACTGAAATAATGCTGCCAGCAACTAAATATTCTCTCTCTGCTATAAACTTTTTACCTTTCATTAACATAGAATTAACTACTATGGCTGTCCATCTGTTGCTTTTTTGAGTATTCTGCTTTGTCTTCTTAAACCCTCAGTCAATCATGGCAGATGGCTGCTTGTACAGAGCCAGGTCCTTATGGAGGTTTCTTGCTTTTAACAGGGAGGTTTTCCTCTCCACTGTCGCTACATACATGCATGGTAGGAGGAATTGCTACAGAGTTAATTACATAATGCGATTTGCTGCTGTCTACTGCAGGGTTTCCTTAGACAGAAAACGTTTTAAGCTAATTTGAATAATGAACTGAACTTAAACACTGCTTGATAATTTGTATATGATTGAGCAGAATTACTTTTTTAATAAAGTGTCTTGAGATGATGTGTTATGAATTGGTGCTGTATAGATAAACTGAATTAAACTGAACAGAATATACTAATTCTGTTCAATATACTCCCAAACCTTAAATTCTCAGGTATTACATTCCCTAAAGCTACAAAGCCTAAGTACAAAATCCTTTTTTTGCCACAAACAAGAACACCCCAACACGTTTTATCCATTTCTTTTTAACCAAATACACACACATCATGGGAAAGACAGCTTGATCCTTGGTAGGATCAAGCTGTCGGTCAGTTTCTTATACACATAATGGGTGAAAAGAAGGGGTGGACTGACAGGACTCTTTCAGAGTGAAATCAACCCTGGTGGAACTGACATATATCGATCCTTTGTCTCTCGAAGTGTGTATGTGTGTGCCATGATATTGATCTGACCTGCAAGCTTAAGTCACTTCCAGGAAATGATCCAATCACAGAGAGCAGCCTTCACAGAAGACAGACCGCAGTGATGAGGTAGAAATAACGCATGCGTTTGTGTAGATGCATATGGTTCCATGTGTACTTTCTAGAAGTATGTGAATATGATGTATTTTTGGTCTGGCCTTTCCTCGGGATATACTTTAACACCATCCTCTCACTTCCCTGCATTCTGTCAGGATAATTAATTTTAACAATGAAATATAGAGAGGAGTGTACACACGTGGAAAAAAAAAGAAGAAAAGGTGCGAAGGCATCAAAACAGAAATGTGTGTATGTGTGTGTGTGCACTCAAGAGTAATTTGTTTGTGTCAGAGGCACCCTGGAAAACCATTTTTCTGGTGTATACTGGAATCAAACATGAGAACTTTAATTGGCTCTGAAGACGCAAACGTCTTGTGATTTCTAACCCTTACCCCGCACGCTGATGCGCTTAAACCCATTTATAGAACTACATCAGCAGTAGGAGCATCCTAACACACACTGAAGCTTGTCCAATAATACACAGTCTGTCAACCTGAAATGCCAGAGCCAAATTAATCTTGACCTCAATTTTCCTCACTAGTTTAAATCTATACTCATCTAAACTACATTGATATATTTGCAGGCTTGAATGGACATCGAATGTGTCATGTTTTCTGATTATTTTTGCAGGCTTCTGAATGTTAATCTGCTTCAATATTATATATTTTTTTCTCCTCTGGAGTCTGTCGAGGAAATGACACTTTAATTTTTGAAACTGACACGAATAAGAGTCATCACTGACCCTAACCAAAGTATCTGAAAAGATGCATGTCATTTAATATTTTCAGATGATGTGCATAAGAACGGCTCCTGCTTGCTTTACTGAGATAATCAGTCAGTCATTGCAAGTGTTGGCAGGAAACTAATGACACACAGAGACAAAAATATGCTGATGTATTTCTGGGAACTTTCATAACTGCAACTGCATTAGCACTATTTAACTTAATTTAGACTAAATTAAGTACAATTTAAATTTATTTTTCAGGATTAGTAATCTTTAAATAGCATGGGATGTGGTGGTGGTTCAAGATATAGAACCACCACCACAGAAACTAACTAAAAGATTTTTTGTAAAAATGAGAAGTTAATTGGGCTGTTAAAGAGGTTATGAAGATTATTCAGCAGCAGTGAAAAGTACAAAAACATCATAGTTGGTCATTAGCTAAGGTTTTGACAGTATTTTAAACATACTAAGGACAAATTTTCACTTATTGTGCCTGATTTTGTTCAATTTAGTATTAGCACCTCAGTACAGTTGCTTATTTGATGCCAATGTTGCCAGGGGATGTTCCTTTAACATTTGTGATTATTATCTACAATAATTATAAGTTGCGTCATTATAACTAACTGTATATATTCAAGATGTGCTGTCTTTACATTCTTATTTTATAAAAGAATGTAAGAGTCTGCATACTTGTTTTAAGTGCTAACAAACCTGAATCAAATGAGTGGTTAATTATGTGGTACCTGCAGATTTGGTGACCTACAGAGAAGGTAATTCAGCCCTTAACTCAGCTGTGTTGGAGAGGAGACTTATCTGAAACATGTAGGATAAAGGCTTTATATGGATGGAGATGAACTCCTCTACTTCAGTGTTTGAATGCATTGATAATTGTTTAGATTCCTTTTATAAGTGGCATTAAAGAGATCATGTATTACAAAAACCATTGGGTCACTTGCCTTCCCACATACATGAACTTTATTTGACCTACCATTTTTATTACAAAGGCTTTAATATGATGTCGGCCCAGAGACACATCTATTGGATTCCCAGATAGATTGCTGCTCTAGAGGCCAGTGGCAGGGTGCTTTACACCTCTGTCTGTCACTTTGCATTGCACTTGGAGATGTATGGCTTGGATACAGTTGCTCGGCAATAGTAACACACTCCATCAAGCTCTCTACACACTGTTCCCGAGTTAATTTCTTTCCTGAGATACTGTAATTTCAAGGCCACGTGAAGTTGCTCCCACTTTGTTATAATACCACTAACAGGTCATGGTGGGATATTTACTTGCAATGAAACTTTATGACTGGAAATATTTTAAAGGTGGTATCATGCTGGCATTCATTGACCCCCCCCAGAGAAGCAAGCCATTCTTTTGCAAATATTTGTAGAAGCAGTCTGCATGTGTAGTTGGTGCATGCTATGCATCTGTGGCCATGGGAGGTGTAGGAACATGTTAATTCAATGATTTGGAAGGATGACCTTTGGCAATGTAGTGTTTATCTCACAAGTTACTGGACTAAAGTAGTGTGTTGGCAATTTCAGTTTGAGTCTTTTAAATTTGATCAAATTAGCTAAAGCTGGGAGCTCATACCTTCTACCAGTCTGAGTATTAATTTACGTTTTCCACAAATTAACTGTAAAAAGACTCTTCTGCCCAAGGTTAGGGAACATTTACAGATTATAACTTCATAGCTTGATTTCAACATAATCTAAACTGTCATATTAAGCTGTGGCAGAAACAGTCAATAATCAAATAAAAATAATAAAATATAAAAGTAACATTAAAAATAAAATGAATAACATTTTTGTCCTTAGGGGGTTTGTTTTCTGCTTTTGGGTGTTTTAAAATCTGGTCATATTTTAGGTCAAATATATACCTGTAAATCCTTAAAGGTTTGCAAACTGCGAAGCACCACCATACGCTAAGCCCTTACAAGTAAAGATGAGGTGTAATCCTATCCCTTTCCACCCCATGGACTTAAAAAAAGAGGTTTGTGATAAGGATACACAGTATTATGTGTTCTGCCTATCAAAGGGGTCCTTGGGGAAACCTCCAGGCAAAACTGAAGTCATTCATCTCATGAAGTACCATCTTCTTTTATCTCAAAGCCCCAGCTCATATCAGAACCAGAAACCTTTGCTTCATTTGGGAGATAAATGCGCTTCCTTATCTCAGTAGGTTCATCTGTACCAGAGGCATCTTGAACATGGCTCTTTCACCATGTTAACACAAATGCGCTGATAATCAACATTTAGAGAGGATATGTGCTAAATGCCTGCAACATATCAGTTTGAACTCTAAAGGGCAGGTTTCCATTTCCACAAATGTCTCCTGAAGTATCCAGGAAGCTTCTCTTAGCATCAATCCACAAGTTCACTAAATAAATCTCTAGTTTCTGTATGGGTATCTTTTAGGTCAGAAGCAGTTGTATTGCATGCTAAATAAAAAAAGATTTAAAAGGTTGTTAAAAAAGAAATACTTGAGAGTTGTAATATCCATCCATCCTTCCTATACTGATATAAAATTGCCTTAATAATAGGGATACTTCCAGGCTCAGAATCACGCGTCAAATGCTTTGCAGCAATCAATGTTTCAGAGAATCGTTTAGAAAAATAGTTTAAATATTGCCAGGTTGAAGTACTGTATCATCAATAAAATGATCCTGATTATCTGAAAATAGACTGTCTCTGTACTCTGAGCACACAGAGTGATGATATGACCAAATCCATCAAAGTATTTGATGGGAATTTATTGGAGCTGTTTGTAGATTCCCTCTCGGTTTCTGAATTTGGCATCTTTGTTCTTACACTGCTCAGATCCCCCATTGAGTGGGATCCTGTTTGGGCCCCACTGAGCAAAACCATGCTGTGGCAATCATCTGTTCTCTTGATACTAATGTCTTATCCTTCAGCATTGTTAGGACTTTCTGTGGCTTTTGGCTTCGGCTGCGTCCTCTCCTTCAATGTTTCTAGCACTCTGTTCTTCACCTGCTGAAAAAGATCTAATATATTCCTTTCTTTTCTCTTTTATTACAGTTTCCTGATGGTTGATCCATTTACTTTTAACCAATTAGATTTTAAAATCTAATTATGTCATTTAATCTTAGCTACACTCTTCAATAGCATTTCGTCCTTTTAAGATTTTATTTTAGGATATGAATACTTAGACTTAAATAATTTGAAGAGTTTATAGAGTTATCTAATTACTGCATTTTATCCTTGTTGTGAAACTCATATTACCTTTCTTTCAAAAAGTAGATATCTTACATTGGTGCTGACAACAGACACTCAGTTTTGTTGATGAAATTGTTCAGTGAAATCCAAAAAAGAACTCAAAATCAAGATTGAAATGGAAAAATCAACAACTCAAAACAGATAAACACATGGTTTAGAAGGTTGGTTGAATCTTAATGATTAATTCACTCTATCTCTGGTTCCAAAAGTCAGGAACAGAATTGGAACAAAAGTGGGTTTTGAGATCTCCCTCAGAAATCAGTCAATAAAATAAAAAAGCATGTTTATATGATTCTCAACACAATGAAGAAGAAAAAACCTAGCACAGATATGCTGTTTGTGCAGTCATGACATCTCTGCTCAACTGTATTTCTAACATTGCTTATTGAACAGAAAGCAAAGGTCACAGCTTTTGATGTGCTGTTATTTTGTGGGTCGAGTTTGAAAATCACTGCAATTTATCACAAATAAACTGTTTTTTGAACTGTAATGTTTATTGACAGATACGACTGTAGATCACTGACTCCACAAATTTCCAAGTAACATTTGAACATTTTACAGGAAGATAATAACAATAATAGAGAGTTAACTAAATGTAGCCTTTGGGAAGTCAAATACGGTAACAATTTTGTTCACTGGGGAAAGTTTAGGAAAACATTACACACAGCTGAATAAGTGGTATACCTGTGTATTTGTGGTTAGGGGGGATGTGTAAGCTCTGTGAATTTGCTGGCCCAACTTCAGCCCCTTCTGCCTTAAGCATTCTGTATTATGAATAGAGAGAGGATATTTACCTAACATGATGTCATCAATGCCACAACACACCACTTTTAAAAGTAAGAATGTAACTACAGGCCTTACACCCCAAATCCTGTATATAAAATATTACTAATAGTTCTGTCATGGTTGGGGTTTTTTTGAAAGAAGGAACCTGGTGAGTGAGTGTTTTAATAAACAGACCTCAGGAGAGCACAGGAATAGATTTACATAAACAGAGAATCCGACACTGACTGACAAAACTGACACAATTTAGATTGTAACCTTTTGTTTTTATTTAGGAACGTAAACCTTTCTTCCTGTCTTTCCTGAAAATGTTGATAATCTCTACATTTCATTTTCTGCTTTGACCTCTAAATATCATAAGATTCCAATGGATCCAATCAGATCTTCTGATTTTTTTAAATAGCTCCAAAGAATATAAAATATAAAGGAGTTGTTAGAGAACAATCCCAGTCAAGCTAAAAAAAAAAAAAAGCAACAATTGGAAAGCTAAATATAGCTTTGTAAAATGTTAGAAGCATTAAAACACTTTGCTATGCCACGCTAGTTTTTAAGGTAGATGAAGATATGTGGACATTTTGGAGCAAATAAAGTATAAATATCCCCAATATTTTAGCTTTCTTTCCTTTTTTGTGAAATAATGTTTTTCTGGCTTTATATTGAAACAAAAGTGTATAACATTCATCCTTTGAGTCAATATCAGTGAGGAAAAAAAGGGTTGAGTTACCTTTTCCTTTCCAGTCTACTGACTGAGTGAATAAATTGTTATGATTTAATCAATTAAGCCTAAATAAACAATTAACATGGCTCCCACCAGCCAACTACTCTTGAGTTAAATTGCTTCTCTCATCTCACTGGACACTCTCTTGTTGGCTGTAATTAAATATTGAACAGTATTTTTCATGGATTGCTGGACCGACCTTAGAAAAACGGTGTGGATTCGCTCTGGGGTCTGACATGACAGTTAGTTACTGCGGCACTGTATTTTGAGAGCATTTTGCCTCCTTAATTTGATGATGTTTGGATGAGACACAGAATGGGGAAAGATCATTAAAACCATTCCCTAACGCAAATTAGATGTGACTTGAGAAGAGCGAAGCAGTTTTATTTGATGAAGAGAGCAGGGAGGACAAATAGAAAACAACATTTACACCAATTACATGATAAGATATTTCTAGATAAACACGGAATCTCATTAGAGTGTCATTACAAGTAAAAAGATATTCAGAAAGAAGTGGTGAGCACAACTATTTTTTAGAAGGATGTGAATTTGCACCTCTCCAAGCTTATTAAATATGCTGGCTTGGACATTCAGGGATGTAACTGATCACATGGTATAATTGTTAACAGCACCCAAACATGGGTTTTAATTGCATTCTTGGTTCAGTGTTAAATTCAAAACAGAGCAGAACTAGCGAAAAATAGGACAGAACAACACTCATGCATGCATAATAAATGCAGATCGAGAGTTTGGAAGAACACAGCCAATGGTTACAAATTCTCTCTGCTCAAATATAGAAACTTCCACTGAATAAAACTTCTAAAACAGGGGTAGGAAAGAAAACAGTAAGATCTTTATGAACATTGCAACTTTTGAAGAAACTATTCTTAGAATAAACTGCAATTGCAATGTCTCTCTGTAGACCCTGAAGTGGATTTGGTATCAATCTAAGAGTTAAATATATGATTTAAGTATACTTTATTTAGATATGTTTTTTGTAAAAGCTTGTCGCCAATGCCCTCAATCATTAACCTGGGAAGTGAGAAACACCTAGGAGGGGCCTGCAGTTTGTTAGCCACACCATTGTTCCAGAGAACAGGAATAAAACACTGCTTGTTGTTCCACAAGCCAGCAATAACATTGGAGCACAGCCAGGTAGGGCAGGAAGTTATAAAAGTAGAAGTTTGAAACTCTCATTAACCATTGGTTCAAAGATTTTTTTTATGAATATTTATTATTCTTTTTATGTCATATGGCAAGAATGGGGATGTAAAATTACCTTTGTTAAATATAAGAAGGGCCAGATAAAAAGTCCACTTACACCTTGGGCTGGACCTCGAAGTGTGTCGGTCAACTTCAGCTTCAAGCTTTATCCCTGTCTTTTTCTAAAACACCGCCTTCGCATTTCTCCAGCTGATTAATTATACAGGCTTCCCTTAGATACAAATATTTCCTTTCTATAAATCAAACATCCCTGTTGCTTGTTTTTGAAAGCTATTTAGGTGTTGAATGCAATAAATCTGGCATCAAATTATGTCAGATTCACAATCTCCTTGGACAATGTCAGATTTAAAGTATAATTCCGTCTGCCCACTTTTATTACCTATCCAAGTGCTGCAGAAATGTTAGGAGTTGCAAAGATGCTATTTACAGGGAGCTGTTGTAATAGTTGGTTGTTAAATAAATGGAATATACTGACCTCATTTATATGATGCATAGGCACTGGTTGCATACCTGTTCATGTATCATTACCGTTCAAAAAAATTCTGTCCCAAAACCAGGCACTTTAACAGGTGACATTTTGACTAACAGCATAACGTCACATCGCTTTGGATAGAAAAATCTGTCTTTCATTAAATTGTAAATCAAGACTGAGCTGAAAGAAATGAGGAAAAAATATGAGAAGAGCCTGACAAACACAACTGGTAAACAAGAGACATTTGTCAATTCACAGAACTTCTAATTACCACTGCGCCATCTGAGAACAATTCAATAAACTATTCAGAACTGTTTATCAAGCTCAATTAAGTCTTTAATTATCTCCACCTTCAGCACTGTAATGAATAGAAACAACTCCATCTGAAGTGACGACGAAACCGTCTCCAAGCACATTTACTGTTTTACCCCCACCTGCATCTAAAGCGTTCCTCTGATACTTTCTGTCAGACACGTTTATTCACGCAAGTGGAGAGGCTGTGACAGCACAAGAGTCTGGCAGAGCAGCAAGGTTTCGTGCTATTCTTTTGAAGCTAGTGACAGTTGACCCACAGGCCAAATTGATCGTTACTGTAATAACCTGAAGATGTCTGTGGCAGGCATACTCATGCACGCACTCAGACACGGAGTGCCAAGCAGGATAGCAGAGTGTTAATGAGCTGATATTTGCAGCCCTAATGCATCTCCCTTGGCTGCCTGTTATACGCCTCTGCGGTCTGCCCAACCCTTTTCTTCATCTGATGAATCTGTATCCGTCTTCATGCATCCTCTAGTCAGTGTTCTGGTCTATTTACCACTGTCTAGTCGGGTTGGGGTGTCTGTGTGGGTGTGACTATTTATTAAGTAAATTAGGAATTTGGTCAAAGTAAGTGCATTCAATGACCATAACCAGAAGTTTGGTGAACATACTTCTTTTTTGTTTTTAAAGAAAAGAGAAAAAAAGAAAAAAGACATGGAGACATGCAACATAATGTTGCTTTTAATGAATAAGGTAAAAATACAATGCTACAATCTTAAAAAAAAAAAAAGATTCTAGCATCTAGATACAAGTCAAAAAGTCTTCTTACTTTTATAGTATCTTCAGCCTTATCTACTGAACAATATAATTTCAAATACATAAAAAAATCACTAAAATCACCAGCTAAGACAGGTTGCCACAGATTTTGTAGACATACCAGAATGTTCTTCCAGCATGAACAAGCCATGTCAGTGTTGTTAGTGCTAAATATGGCTTACAGAAAAGTTTTTGCTTCACAACAGACACAAGTAATATATAACTGTTCCAGCAGTGACCCAACAGTAGCATTGCTCTATTTCATACTATGATATGCATGTGCTCTGTCTGCACTCCAAAAAGTTGAGCTAATACTGATTTGAACACATGGGAACATGTATATTCTGTTTTTTAATTTAACTTTTATCTCTAGATTCTGAAATATGGATAAAACCTTCCAGACTAACACTAAAGCAAAGATAACATAACATGTTCTGACATAAAACTATCAACTTTATCCCGATATATCTGCATTATACAAAATGGAGTCACATTAAGACAAACATTAGACTTGAAAAGATCCACCACAACATGCTCCTTCTTTTCTCACAGCATAAGATGGATTTTAGGCACTCCAGCATAAATACTACAGTAAGGATCAGTGTGTCAGTAGCTTAAATAAAACCATTATCAAACATCCAAAGCAAAGCTAACATTTTTGTGACAGACTCCAAGCGTGCTGCATGTATGAATACAAGTTCCCAGGAATTCATTCTGGACATCTTGCAGTTAAATTGGATGGCGCACTACCAAGCGAGAAGCCTGGAATTTGAACAAGTAAGACTATGGGTGAATACAGCTGAAAATCCTCAGGAGGATTGAAGGAGTGAGTGTGCATGCTGATAGGAGTTGCTGCTTCACACTGTTTCCACTGTTCTAATGTTGCCTTCCCCTAACCTACTGATATTGTAAATTTGTCCAGATTTATGTGATGTTGATGGAGGCATAAGACAAAAATCATTGCGGAGCCTCAGCTGCCATTCTCAACAAATAGTAAACAAAACGCAACAGCTTCTTGTGAACTTATCCCAGATGCCACTCAGAAGAATTGTAGGAATGCATCTCCAGCAGAGAATCTAGTTTTATTGACTGCATATGGAACTACCTACTGCAGAGAAGACAGAAATTTTCTTTTTCTTCTGCATATACTCTGCAAGTCCCTGGTGTTCATGCCTGAAAAGGGCTTGTGTGTGAGTGAGGGGAGATCTGCAGATGGAGAAACCAAAACTGTCAAATTATTAAATTCTCTGTCCCATAGCATCATTCTTAAGTGACAAAAAAATGCGTACCAATGGAAATGTGCCATTCATATGTCATGCCACTTGATAGAAGACCACCATGCAGTGTACGCCTGTGTGTCCTATGGAAGCTGCAGGTGTCCTCATCTCTTTGGGGTGAGGAACTGGAGGATCATTCACAAAAGCAAAAAGAGAAACGTTTCCAGGTCAAATGAGTTGAAATGTCACAAAGTTGGAAAGAGCACAACAAAAAAACCAAACTTTCCTTTGGAGTGTTTTTTTTATCTTGTGAACATATTTTCTTGCTCTTCTCATTTACATTTCTTTGTTGCATCTCCAAGCAAGGATGCGAGAGGCAGATGTCTCTGTTTCTTCACTCTCCAGGGGCCTCCTCACTTTTCGTCTTCATGTCTTCTTAAGAGGCTCTTAAGGATTTTTGAGGACAGACGGTGATGGCAGTATAAACAGTTTTTATACTGCCATCAGTATAAAAGGTCATTTGAGGAGGAAGCTACCTTCTCTGCCCAGCTAATGTGTTGCACAGAAACATCTGGAAAGTTGTTCATGGAAAATATTTTGGAAAGGGGTCACACTTTCCCAAAATTAATTGATGAATGTTAAATGGTCAGTAGTTGTATAACTCTCCAGAGGACCCTGAAGCACTTAAAAAACTATGATATGAGTGAATGGATGAAGTACTAAGGTAAACCAACTTCATTGAAATAGATTAATGAATATTTAATAGTTGATGTAGTTGATAATCCACAGTTTCACAAAACCCAACCTGAAGATTTTAAATGTTTTACTTTTTGTCAGTATTTGTGCTTTTCATCTATTAAATATGTTCTGCTGTATGCGCTTCTGTAGCAATATACTAATCAGGCTTAAAATTGTAATTATTTGTTATCAGTATGTTGATCCTCCTCTACTGCCAAAAATAACCTGACCTATCAATGCATGGACCTCAGTAAACCCTTGATCTTGTACTATATATGGCACCCAGGGACTGGAATCACTGACCCCTGTCTTAAACAGTTATAATTGTTAGGTGTTTTTCAAAATCAGAACATTCCTGTCATTGAGGACCATTAATCAAACAACTGCTCAGTAAGCATGTTGTTATTGTGATTCTAGTGAGACTCCAGCTGCCTCCACAGGAAAGCTGAATAAAGCATAAGTTTGCAAGATGAAAACCACTGTTTGTGTGTCTCCAGTGTTTTTCTGCTCCCTTTGTGTCTTTTTATTTCATTTCAATTGCTTTTTCTGCAATCCTCAGCTTCACCTGTGTCTCATCAGCTGGCTGGGCCCTAAGCATGTAAATATAGACTAGTTGCTCCGCCTGCTCTTTGTCTGCTTCACTTCTTTATGTGGTCCTGGTTTCAGATTAAGCCGTGTTTTTTTAACAGCTGTATAGCAGTGCAGTTGAAACTTTCCTGACTGTAGGCTACCTGGGAGAATATTCTGTGCAGTTTAAGCCATTGCTAATTTCGGAAATGAGCATGTTATTTCATGCTTTTTTCATCTAGGGTTTGCACTTGAGCTTTTCTGTCTAGAGCACAAGGCCACAAATAAAATACTACACAGATTAGGGTAGAGCTAATTAAAAGGGATACTTGCAGGATGGAGCGGATATTGTGGTAGCACTTTATCAGCAAATTAATACTATTTGTCTTTATTTTATAGTGAAATACCTTTTTTTAACTTCACTTTGTCAAAGCTGCTTTTATGATTCCAGTAACACTGGATGTAACAAAATGTAATGTTAACATTTGAACGGCCATGCATCAGAAACATCTTGTTTTATTCATAGATTCAAAATGTAAAGATGTTGCTGAGTAGACAGATGCACTACAGTTTTCAGAATTTCAAACTTTCTTTCTAAACATTGGCCATTGAGCTACATTTTCCAAGCTGTTTGCCATGATTCTTGCAAAGTCAGGCATTTTTTTCAGCTCCAGTGTAGATACAGTAATGATAATCTCATTGGTAAATAATTTACATTGTTGCTTTGAACTGAAATGTAACAAACAATAAGCTAGGGACTGAATAACATTTGGGACACCCTGATTAAAATAGTCTAGGACTGTGGTTAAAAATGTGACATTGGCATCCTTCATCCCAGTACACATGCAGTACACAAAATTATTGTGCAATACAATCAAAACATACTTCAAAAATGTGACAGGACTGGATGGTTCACAAAATTACCCTTTTTTCTCCTTTTTAGGTCCATGTATAAAGCATTTTAGTGATTCCAACATAAATGACAAGAAACAGTGTGACAGCAGCTTTACACACTGCATGCTAAGTATTGCATTTATTTTTAATTAAACAGAGTTTTGATTATAAATCAAATCTGAATGCATTTAATACATTGCATAGCTTCAATTAAGAATAAAAGAGCAACTCAGCCCTGTTTAATCTGCAGCATACTGCATTCAAATACAAAAGGAAATGAGAATAACTACTGAATACTCATCAAAAATAATGAGACTGCTTTAGTTTGGAGGCGACAACAGAAAGCCAAGAGCATCGACAAACTGCACCACTTTCTAGCCGAAGTCATAAATCTAGGATTTGTCGCAAGGCCTGACCAAACGATCACTCAGCAGGCAATCAAAATTTAATTCCCCGTCCATCACACTGCAAGGCCGTAGGAGCCACTGTGCCGATCTCACCACCCATCGCTGCCTTCATCCCCCTCTCTCCTTCTCCTCTCAACTCAATAGGGCTAACTTGTTTTCTCGGAGTTAATCATGCACTGGACAACTGAACTACCCTGTGACACATTTAAAATATGCCCACCACTCGACATACATGCCCTGCTCTCTCCTGTCCCCATGTTCCTGCCATACTGAACACAATTTGAGCTGACTGTTTGGCCTAAGTAGGACAAGTTAAGTTATTTTAATGGGAATATCTTAAGAAAAATAAAGATATCTGAAGACATTTTAATTTACTAGAAGAAATGTGCTGGATAGATTTATGAAAGGATCAAAGAATGTGTTTGTGCAAATCCCATGGCAACTCAACTGTGACCTTGCTCTGGCTGCTGCCTCTGTTTTCTCTTTAAAGTTTAAGTTCCTATCCCTTATTCACTGAAGTATGGTGGGACTAATGTAAGTTGGGTTGAACTTTGTGCTTTTTACTGCATTTTATGAAGCTTACAGCAAAAAGTCCACCTTTTGCCCTGACTTAACACAAATTCTCTAAAGGGCTGAATGCGTAAGAAGAATCTTCGATGAACAGATTAGTAGTATTTGATCATCTATTATCCTTTCACTTTTTGTCTTTCCTATCACAAAACCTTCCATTCCCTCAGGTGTTTTTTTTCTACCACTTTTACCTTTTTATAATGTTGCGGATTCCTCCCATTTTCTGATTTGTATCCACTTTTCTCTTTAGGGCTCTAAAAGTACTTGTCAGTTATGGGTCCTTCCATCTGAGTGCCTATCGAGCCACTCTTCGTTCATGGTAAATGTCACCTCAAGTATTAAACGTTTTCTCTCCCAGCTGGCAGATAAAAAAAGAGGTATATGGAGCATTCACTCTTGACATTTAAATTACAGACACAATTGAAAACCCTGTGTACATACAGTAACAGGATTTACAGCATTGTTGAGTTACCTCATTCTCCTGTCTGTCCAGAAAAGCTGCTCAGAGACAGCTTCAAAAAGTGATCACAGTTTAATCTGACAAATTGCATTGAAAAAGATTGCAGTACTAGTTTGCAAAGTTTTCAGGAAACATTAAGCTCAGCAAGTGCTGCCATAATGAGAGGCTGTAAGATGACTGATTTTAATTCATTTTATTTCCCAATTTTACAAAAAAGCTAATTGCTGCTCCGTGTTTTGTTGAAGTGTGTTTTGCTGTCTTTTACTGGGATTACTGGAGTAACACAAAGGAACTCTGTATTGTCTGAAAGAAAATGGATTGTTTCAAAAAATTTGCATTTATATAAAAGTACTCCTTTACCCTGACACCCCTAAGAAAATCTAATGATCTAATGTAGCCTACTGCCTTCTGTGAAGGCCTTGAAGATTTGCTAGGAAACATTAGTGGACACACAGCATCATGAAGTCCAAGGAACAGTTGACAGATCAGTGATGATGTTGAGAACAACTTCAAACTTCACTGTTTAATTCACCAATGAAAAACAGGAGGTGTGTGTCACAACTGCAAGTATGCCAAGACTTGTTTGCTAAACTGTATGGCTTTATTGGAAGACCATTTACCAGAGGCACAGACAAGAGACCCATGGAAAATCTGGAAGAGTTTCAGAGATCCACGGCTTAGATGATATTATTAGTTGGATGCTCTCTACAAATTCGAACTTTATGGGAGAAAGACAAGAAAGTAAGTTTAAAAATGTCACAACCAACAGTATGGAAGAAGGCGCTCTAAACCGATCAGAAGGAAATGGAACATTTTAGTCTCATGCGAAAAGCCCATGTACTTTAAAACTTCATGGAAATCAACCTTAAAACACTTTCCTCTTAAAAAAATGTATATTGGTGGAAATATAGACAAACTGGTCATATGTATTTATGTTGCATAATTATGTAACAATTTAAAGAGATGAGCCATAAAATTCTCTGAAGTTTAAGATATAACACAATATCTAAAAAAAAGTTTAATATTAATATTGTTGTAAACTTTTCTACCTGATGTGTGGATCTGCTTCTTCTTCTACCCCAAATTAACAGAACCTAAATTTGAAAGGACTTGGGTCTAAAAGTTGATATCTGTTTTGCACCTTTTTGCTGAGCAGTGGTTGCTTTTGAAGTTACTAGCACTTTTCTTCAGCTCACTGTTACCCACTTAAGTTTACATTAGGGCTTTCCCAATATTCTTGAGTCCATTTCTCTTTTAAATGTTTCCATTAGGAGCTGAGATTATAACTTGTTCAAACCACTTAGCTCTTTCACTGCTGTCCATTTCAGTATTGCAACTTAAATCTTAGAATTACATCAAACCTTTCATCTAACCAATTCAACTTTGTTCCAGATGCAGTTCAGAAAATCATTAGCTTTTGATAATCATTTTTGCTTAGTTACAAGGCTACCTGTGAAGAACAAAACAAGATAATCACAATGCATTTCTCAGGACTTTGAGTTGTTCACAAATAGGCGCAGGAGTCACTGATTTTATGAAGAAAAACGGTTTGAAGTGTGATTAATGGGAGGGTGATGCTGCCCATTAATATGTCAGGGGTTTTCCTACTGTATCCTATGTATAAATAAAGACATCGAAAATGAAGTAAGTAAAAATGTATCCACAGCAATTCTGAACATATTTTAATTTGTTTGTTAATTTGGCATCTAGTAAGTGCATACCTAAAACTTGTAGTTTGTCCCAGTTAATAATAGTACTATAACTATTGGCATTAGCTTTAGCAGTAGAAATATTTTTAATTATTTTGCTTTCTTCTCACTAACAGACACCAGATGTTTTTCTGCATGCCATTTTAGAACAGGATTATGGAAGCTATTTTAGTATCCTTTTGACAATATAGTATTTAAAATATGGTCACAGATCTGGTCACATCTAACTGCATCAGTTAAGATGTCTTGTATTATTATTTTATAATAATAATACAAGACCAGTATAGATCGACCTTCAGGTACAATGCTAACGGTATATTCTAGTAAGAGAGTGAATGTTGAACAAGGAAGCTACAAACATTCAACAAGAAGACAATTTATTTAGCATTAGCTGTTAGGCAGTAGAAGCAAACAACTATTGAATGTGGTGAGAATGTCTTTAAGTAGCTTTGCTTATGCAGTTATGATTCCCAAATACAGCTATGTTTAACACTTTGGGTTTTCTGTGATTTAAATATACCCACTTTAGTTTCTTCAGTAGTGAGCTCCCTTTGTTCAAGTCTAAAAACATCTGAGTTTTCATTTCTTTTTAAAACCTCTATTAAAATAATAATACAGACTAAATATTAAACAAAATATTGATTGTTTCCTCCCCACAATTACAAAGTTAGTTTCTAAAGCAGAACTGAAGTGAGTAACTAAGTAAAGTAACTATGGGTACATAGCACAGTTTGAGCTTTATGAGGTTAGAGTAAAAGGCAGGTTAAGCAGTAAAGGTAATCAGTTTGTGACAGCTACAGCTTTCAAGAGCAGACGTAATATAAATGAAGATTACACACAGTTCTGTTACAGCTCATATAAGTCCCAGTAACTAGGAAACTAACAGACGAGGGGCGAGGACGGATGAGAGCGAGCGATGGGTTGCTGATGCTGCTGAATTGAGGAATGATTGCTCCCTTTCAAGCTTTTATGATTGCAGATTCTTTTGAAGCCTTTGGGTGCGTTGCGGGTGAGCATTTGTGCCTGTGTGCTTGTTCTCTTTGTGTGGTTCATTTGTGCTATATCAGGGGGATAACACAAGTGTGTCCAATAAAGGTGAGTGATCTTGTTCCAGGCAGATTACACAAGTATATGGATGACTAATAACACCTCTGAAGAGGAAATTAAGTGTTTGCAGGCATACATACACAAACTCTATGAACTTTGTCCAACTTCGTAGGGCTTTTTTTTTTTTTTTTGCTTTCCTGGTTTTCTGCTACTCTGTGGTGAATAGGATCTTGTGCTGTGCGCCGCTTTTCTCAGATCTAAATCTTCCTCTGTTCCCTACCACCCTTTCTTTTCCTGGATCCTTTACCATCATTCTAACTTCTCGCCAACCGTCTGCATGGCAGCATTAGTATGTATGGCTGTGTAGCTCAGGGTTTAGAGGTTTATATCTCCTAATAGACAGAGATTTGTCCTGTCGCACTAACCGCCACATATAGCTTACAGCTCGACACAGGGGAGGAATGACTCTTTCCAGTCTGTGGGAGAAGAAGAGGCCATGAACATTTGTGTTTCTTTCTTATCTCCAAGGAGAAAGGTTCCTTCTCCGTTTAGACCAAATGCATTTGATGTTCTCCTTACCCACTTTTGCTGCTCTCTTTTACTCTTCTCTTGCTGTCTCACGTTTAATAAGATTGGATTAAGGTTGAAGAAACAGGGTAAGGAGATGAGGAAGGGATGAGAGCCTATTAAGCATGTGAGAGGTGAGATGACATTAGGCTGCACAAGCAGAGATTGAGGAAGAGGCGTGTGTGCGACCAGATGTGCAGGCGTGCAAAGGCGTGCATGTGCAGCACATCGCCTGTATTTATCCCCATGGAAAGAAGGTAAGAATAGGGAGGAAGTGAGGCGTTTAGTGGTGGAGCGCTTTAATCAAGGGGCAGGCAATCCTGCATGACCCACTCTGTCATCCATTATTGATGCCTGCCTCAGCCTGGGCTGATGAATCATTAAGCCACTCATCAGGCCTGGGAATTCTGCCTCCTCCTCCTTTCTCGGCCGGTGACACTCATTTACATAAATCACACGTTGCTGTTTTTCACATGCCGCTGCATAAACGCAAACACTCACCCACATTCAGCTATGCATGCAAAGCTCATAGATTTTTCTTTCATCATTCTGTGAAAGGAGTAACTTTCACTTTTTCAAAAATACACAGGCTGTTCGAGGCTGTTCTGCCTCGAAGTTAATATGATACCTCTGAAAACTCATTGAAAGTGTTCATAGAGCCAAAATATTCGACAACTCCAGAAAAATAGAGCCACATCCTGAAAATACCTTGTTCCTACTTTAGTCTGGATGTAGGTTTAGTCTTCCTGGACACGAAGAAGACCGGTCTATTATCTGATATAAAACTTTGTTGAGTAAAGATTTACAACAATATAAACCAAAACTAGTCAGGTTTTAAAACCAGCTGGATCATATGTGACAAAAGTACCAACTCTTATTAATACAAGTTAATAACAATTTCTTTATATCTTGTATAATCAAATGCATTAGCGGTTCAGAAAAGGGCACTGCACCTCTGTATGTGTGTGTGTCTGAGATTTATGGACATACAAGTCAGATGTTTTGTGGTTGTATCTAAGTCTTAAAGGCAAGGCAGCAATATAAAATGTTGAGGTCATGTTCCAACATTTTCCACTTTTCCCCTTCATTATTTACAATTTTTAGCTTCTGATTAGGAACAAAATTCACTTCATATTTTAACCAATCAAATTATGCCAGTAGAGTTGAAACATTGTTTCTTCCTCTTTCAAATTTCTGTTTTACTGCTATAGTAATTTCTATCCCACTATTAATATTTGTACAGTAGTGGAAAACTACCAAAGGTGTTTTTGTTATAAAAAGAAGCCATATTCACTAATCTCACTAAGTCTTTAATGTTTTTGCAAATAAGAATAGCCAGACATTAATAATTTTCTTTCACATTTATGACTTTCAGATGCTATAGTTACACTGAAAAACCTACAGCGTTACTCTGATGAATGTTCTAAAAAGTATTGGCTCAGGGGAGCTGAATGAAAAGATTGTGGTTATATGACAACAAATTACATTAAAACTAAAGAAGGGTTTTTGGCACTTTTACATGAAAAGCACTTTGCTGCTACAACATAATACATGAAGGTCAAAATGCAACAGTATTTTTTCCTGTTTCTCTAGATCGGAGAAGTGTTGCATGTGTAGAATTATATTATTTGTTAAATGAAAAGAGGCAGACAAAAGCAGAATCTTATAGACTTTGTGTTTATACTCTATGCCTCTGGGTTTTGCGGAAGTGGAAAAGTAGGGAATCTCGGGTAAATTGATGACTACCCATGCCATGCATATGCTTTTGCTCACAATCCACCCACACATTGCTTCTCATCTTTGTGCTATTACTCTCCCTTTTTTCCCCCTTCCCTCCTGCTGTTTCTGTGTCTTCCCATTCTCTGTTATGACTAATCCTGTACCACAGGGTTAAGAATATACCTCACAGCAAGGGTAAGAAGGCCACCAAGCAGACTTGAGCAAAAAACGCAGAAATGCAATCACTGCAAACATACATACACAAACAGACAGCAGAGTCAGGCACCCTGCCCATATAAAAAGAGTTTGCCAAGGACTGGTGGCTGGTAGCTGGAGGCTGCTTGCAGACCGCTGTGATCCTGCCATCCTGGCAGCATGCAGCCAGGACATTTCTGCACAGCACTAACCTAAGCTGAGCTCTTGGCATCTTCAATCTGCTAAACATAGGAGCACTGCATCTCATGGTAATTGCAGCAGGTTGTTCTTACCATGGCGGGTAATATGAAGACTGGTGGAAGCAAACAGCATGAATTATTAGTGTTATCGCGGCTCTCGAGGTTGGTGGAGGTAAAAAATTGTATAATTTGATTTATTTCTAGTGATGCATGACCAGCCCTTTGCTATCAGAATGTCCTAGCAGGTCCTATCTGCTTTGATACAGAAAAATGAGCGCATGCAAGATCGAGTGTACATGGAAATACATCCAATGTCATAATGCAACATATAATTCTGCTCTGCTTGTGCTACTTTTGTTTTCCTGTTCAGTTTTAAATTAAGTAAATAATACTGACTTAGATGCAAAGAGATTTCAAACCGTAACCGTTCTGTCATGCCCGTTTTATCGCTGTGAATCCTTGAACCTCACTTTGACTTTCGCAGCACCTATTTTTACTCAGGGAAGTTGGTCAGGGGTCAGAAGGGAATACGGAGCATCCCGAGTACAAGAATACGGCTGAAGCAGCAGAAACATAAAAGCTTTACTTCATGATTCAGCAAAATCCTCTATAATAAATAAATGTATAAATTCCAAAGAACCTCTTATGCAGGAGGATTTTATGTGTTTATCCAATAATTTAACTTCTTAACATGATCTCAGACTAGTTTATAAAACTGTCCTTAAGCTTAAAAGCTTATGTTATGATTTGTTTTAAATGGGATATAAAGCTATTTTCAATTTATTAAAACGCTACCTCATGGTTTCTTGCATTGCCATGAATTTTGATTCACCTTAATGTGGAAAAAATGAAAAGCATTTTGTGGAACATCAAGTCCTATGTCATAAATGAAAAATGTGTGTTGATGCCTCCCTGTGTTGTATAGTGGATGGGCGTTAAAATTAAGTGTGTAAAATTCACAGTGTTTTACTCTGTCATTACTTTTGCTGTCATGTGATCTGAAGAGGAACATTCTATGTTTATATTATCTTTTCTTCATATAATAATTATCTCATTATTATTGTTTCAACCTATGCAGGGAGAGACAAAAAGAGAAAGAATTGTCTAAATTGATAAGAAAGTAGATATTCCCTAGATGAAGCATACCATGGTGACCAAAGCGTCTATACTGAGCGTCTATACAGCTTAACAGTACATTATGTAAATGTTTATTTTGTTATTGATATGACATTTGTGTTGGGGTTAAGTACATTATAGCAGTGGAGCATAGGTGAAGGCTTCTTATTTACATAATTTCAGCATTGCAGAGCAACTTAAACTGAAAGTATGCAGCATTCACTGCTTTGGTCGTGGGTATAAGAGTTCCACATTTAGTAAATACGTAATTTCCATTTATTTGGACTGACTTAATGCTACCTATGTGTGAATTGTCCTGCATCCAGTAAAACTTGCTATAACGGCCTATTCTATCCAAGGCACAGCAATGCAAAACATAAAAGCCTTGATCTTATGTCAACGAACTCAGTCTCAGAGAAGTAAAACTTGTTCATATGCATTAAAATTCCTTCACCGCTTTGATCTATAAATGCAGTGCCTGCTCAACTTCTCTCAGACACATTCATTTTTATAAATAATCCTCATGCACATCCAAAGTGGAAGAAAAAAAAAGTGATTTGAAGATTGAGCCGAGAAAGAAATCCAAGCTGCTTTATGCAGAGGAGCCCCCTCGGTCTCTGATAGGCTGGGAGTATTTCCTGGGCTCCTGCTCTGCCAGAAGGCACTGTGAGTCATCTCTCCTCCAGAGAAGAGATAATTAATTTGTCTGAGCTGCTCTTAACCCTGGCCTGGGTGTCAGCGGTGGAGATACGCAGGCACTGGAAACACACAGGTGCAAATACACGCAACGCACACACCTGGGCGCGCATGAAGGCACATCAAAATATGCAAGCTGTGGTTAATGGAGCTATAAATGTAATCTCCACAACCGTTACTATGTGAAGGCGTGAATCCAGATGGACTGAAAAGAGGAAGAAGGAGCAGAATGGAGATGTGAAAATTGAGGTTATTGAAGAGCGGGAAAAACTGACCATCAAATAAAGCACACCCTGACTTCCCTTTCATTCCTTCAAGGACTTTTCTGCAATATTGCTACTTCAATATTAGTCTCCACTCCTACACCCAAACACCCCTACTGTACGCACACACACTCACACATTCACACAGATGATTCAAAGGTCTAAACAGCTGCACCTTTGACCTGCTAAAAAATGAATGGGCTTCAGAGATGAGATGAAAAGCGAAAGGAGAGAGCAGTGAGAGAGGTGTCAGAAGAAAGAAGTGAGAGCAAAGGTTTTGCTAGAGAAATAGAAGTGGAAAATTATAGATGATAACTGCAAATGATAGTTTGATAGAAAAGCAACAAAAAAACTCCAACATTTACACAGTTCAGAGTACAGGGACGAGTGGCTTCAAGAAAATAAAAGAACACAAAAGCTCTTCAGAATTTTTTATTACTTAATTTCAGTTGATTACTTAATTTCAAACACATTCTTGATACCATCAGAATTTTGGGACTATGATTTTCTTTTGAGCAAGTCAGTTCATCTCTGCCTTAGTTTGTGTTCCAGATGGTTCATCGAGCATCCTGTAATTATCAAACACTCACTAATTGTGTGTGAGTGTGTGTTTATGTGCTAGTGTGTCTCCAGGTGATTATCTGATGCTGTGATCACTAATGACCACACAGACAAACATCTGTCCTGAGGTGATGTGCAAAACGAGAGGTTGGCCATCTGCTGCTCCTGCCGCCAGCGGGCATGAGTAAGTCTTTTGTTAGCTCATGTGTCACTCAACACACAGCTCTAACACTGGAATGTACACTTTGTAAAGTTTAGGTTGGATTATTTGAAGAGGTTGACTGAAGCAGTCCTCTATAATCAGTACTGATGGTGGTTGGCGTGCCCCCAGTCTGGAGGAAGAGGCGTTGCTGCAGGCTGAAAGCTAAGCAATGTTCTGTCAAGGATGTCAGCAGAAAAATAAAACGCATTCATCTAAAATACATACATTTTTAATTTAAAATTAAAATAAATTAATAAGTAGGTAAAAGTTTTAGATGAAAAATCTCCCAGTGTCTACTTGGGTTATTCTGGAATAACATAAATTTAAAGTAAATCACATTAAACCAAGAAGTGTATTTCTGATAGGAAATGAGACAGGCATATCTACAATGGTAATAAAACATTATGAAAGCAGAACTGGTTGTGAATAAATAATATTTTTGGTTTACCCTCTGAAGGACTAACGGGTTTGTCCAGGGAAAGTATGAACTAGATAACAGCTGGATGGAAATACAGACAAAAAATTATTGCAGAACAGTAAATGTTTTCTTTGATTTGCATTATCAGTGTGCATCCTTCTTCAACAAGGAACCAAAGCTGTTACATAAGCATTTTACAAATATCAATGTCAAAAGTCCCTTTTTGACTTCCATCAGTTACAATGACTATACTTATTATGACTATATTTATGATTTGCTAAGGTGTTAGAGGCTTTTGAAGAGAGCCTGCACTTCTGTATTTTTTCCCACCAGAAAGTCTCGTGTTTGGAGGCAGTTGAGAAGGACCAAAATAGCTTGAAGATGTTTTCAGACACATGGTGGGGAGTTGAATGCAGGATTTAAAGTTTGAAACTTACAGAGACTAAAGGAAAATCAGCATGGCACCCAGGACCAGAGCAACAGTAGAACCCAGCAGTGAGAGAAAGAACCAAGAAGCTGAAATAATGTGGAGATCTTATGAGTAACATGGACACCAGGTGAGTACAAGCAACAGAAGGCAAAGCAGCAGGAAACTGTGGGAAGGATGAATGACTGATTACAGGAAAATTTGAATGGAAACACAGAGGATGTAATTAACCAAAAGCTAAAGGCTGACATTGTGAAAATAAACCAAAACACACACACAAGATAGAAGAAAAACTTAAGAAATTCAACAAAAAGAGCTAAGAAATAACTAGATCTAAATGCAAACATGAGGGAAAGCTTAAACAAAACTGTGAATCATGACAGAAAGGGCTTTAAAACATGGAGTGATAATAATCTGAATGTAGATTTTAATTTTGGCAGATGTTTGAATTGCTTAAATTTTATTATTTTCACCTTTCCTGTCAATTCCTGTGCAGTTTTTAGATTCCATGACTGCATTGGTGCTGTCAGTAATCAACTGTCGCAAGGTTTATCCATAGAGTTTGTGTACTTCATGCAACTTCTAAAACTTTGAAGATGTTTGGACCTTTCATGATGAAATATTTAAATCAGCTGAGGCTGTCTTCACATTTTCATGTCGAAAAATCCAGCCAACTCTCAGTCCTTTCAAACTAATTTGCACGAAGAGACTCTGTGCCAATTCAAGTCAGTTTAACCCATCATGAATATTTGTGGCCATTGTGCAGCACCCTCCGCTCTCATTGGACCACTTGGGAGGTATGAAAAATCTCAAAACAGATTGGGAAGAAAAAAAATCTTTCAATAAAGCATCATAATGTCAAACAAAAAAAAATGTCATAAATGTTTAATATAATCATCATTTGAATACATTTGTTCAGGAGGGAAAGCTTCTTGACACACATTTATCTTGCCACCATGCACACTAAGGAGCAAAAGGTAAATAATAAGCAAAGAAAAAGAAAATAAAACATCTTGTAAAGTCTAAGGTCACAAAGTTTCACTAAGGATCAGATGCTGTCTACATGGCAACTGGCTGCTAAGGAGTTATTCCATAATTAAAGTCTTTCCTGCTTAACCATCACCAGCATAAACATGACATTTTCTGGACTCCACTGGAACTTCAACCGGATATTTTTGCTTTGCAGATGAGGCTAAAATTGAACTTTTTGGTAATAGACATTCCAGAAGGGTCTGGTGTGAACATTTGATGAACATGTGGAACAGCACCTTTTGATTGCTGCTAAGTATGGTGGAGAATCTGTGCTGTTGTGGGCCTGTTTTGCTTCCAAATGTCATCATAGAGTGTAACCCCTCCTATTCGCAGTTCAATGTTCTCTAACTCACCTATCCTTCATTTTTTGTGGAAAGTGGCTCCAAATTATTTGAAGAAGCTACTTTTGTTTTACTTGGCACTGATTGGTTGTGTCCCCTAAGAGCAGAAATAAGGAAGCTCATACATGTTAGCTGAGTTGGTTTCCACTTAATGGATATTAAATTATATTGGGAATTTGAACTATAAAAATTGACAGCTATATATGTTATAAGCATTTTTAGAAGGGGTAAATTGATAAATTAGCTATAACGTTAGCGACCGTGAATATGTAATGTTTGCAGGATACCAGAAGAGCAACTACTGCAAGTTTTTTTCCCCCCAGAATGATCAATAATGCTGGCTATTTGAGTGCTTCCCTGGGAATATGCTGTGCACATGCAAAAATAAAACAGGTGACCATTATTTTTTATTCATAAAGCCACATTCCTCATTTGAATTGCATATTTACAGGCAAGAAATGCCTTGATTAGGCTTGCATCAATATTTTTAGATTATGTTCTTGAGTAAGAAGCTCCCTAGTCATGCATTGCACATTACAACCTCAATCTGGAAAAGGACAAATTTAGAATTAAGAATATTCAGTTTGAACAGTGTGCACTGTAGAGTCTGCAGTGAGTAAGAAAGTCACACAAGAAATACTCTGTGCTTTGACAGATAATAACGAAGTGGATGATCATAGCTATGCACAGATGTATATCCGCCTAAATAGGTAACTTTTTTTACTATAGCAGATTTCTCTGATACAAAACACCCAACACAAGTGATGTCGAATAAAAATAATAAAATGCATCAAGATAACATCAAAGACACGAGACTGTAGAAAAGACGTTAAGAAAATCAATTGTATAAAAGCTCTGCCATACTAAAAGTATATCTGATTAAAAAGGTATGTTTCTTCTTTGTAAATAAATAAAGACTGAGTGTTAAAAAGAGGGAAACTAATTCCACTGTTGGAGAAAGACTTCTTTGACAGTACAAATTCCTCTGGGGTTTTAACTCTGGTCTGAGGAACTCCTTATATTCTCTGGTTAGATGAACACAGACCCACAGAAGTGTGAATTTAAAACAAGTCAGAAAGATACTGGGGCACTTGATCTTAGAAGGTTAACAATAACACTTTAAAATGATCACATAAAATGCACTGGTAACCTTGGTAAAGAATTAAGAGAGATATGTTTTAATTTCTCCAATTAGAGGGTTCACCACAGATTGCCATTTGCTATGTGTTTACTATTTGCAAGGGGGTATGACAGAGGTGGTTTGTCTGCTTGTGTTGCCATAGTTTAAAATAATGTTCAATTAAAAGTTGAAAAGGTAATTTTTTAACATAATTAAAAGGTTTTTTTATAAACTAATTTTTTTTTATAATGTGAATTTTTATAATTATTAACATTTTTATGTTGTAAGAACAAGTTCTGACATGAATATTCCCCAACCAACAAATTAGATCAAGATTACTTTATTGATTCCAAGAGGGATTTTTAAAAATCAAAATACCAAAAACTATAGGAAAAGTACAAATAAGAGTAAAAAAAAGAAAAAGGAATGTAAAAGTAAGTACCAGAAAGTATCACATGTGCATTATACCACAGACACAGTACAAGACAATCAGACATATTTAATGTCTCCCAACATTATGGGAAAGTTGTTTTTTCTCCAAAATAGGGCTGTTTGGGAATAAAAATGTAGCCTAATACTAATGCTACAGAAACCTTTTATTATTATTATTATTATTATTATTATTATTATTATTATTATTATTATTATTATTATTATTATTTTATGCATAATTGCCCTTGCAATTAACAAGTATACCCTTATGTGTGTCCTCAAGTTGTATCAGCTACACTGTGATTGACGCAACATTTGACTATGTGTTCATAATGCTGCTCCATAGAAAGCTTGGTGTGCAGCTGGCAGAGAGGGGAAAATATCCAGCCTAAATCTGTCGCTCCATTCTGGGTCAGGCAGCCCTCCATCACTTTGATATAAGTAAACGGTACCAGGTCTGTTACTAGAGGAACGCACCTCAAGCCGCAGGTGCAGCCAATCTTCGGTTTGTTCTCCAATCCAGTTTCACCTGCAGACAGACCTCCCTCAACTCTGTCCTCTGCTGATAAATCCAGCAGTTATCTTTCAGTTGTGAATTTTTGTTATAATTTGACAGGAAAAGTTTGGAGGATGTTAAACGTTAATGGCTAGGATGTTTTGTAATTTTCTGTAGATTGACGTTTCTATGTACGTTCTCCCCTCTGCAGACAGGAGTTGTGGCTGGACGTGAGTGGCCAAAAATTAAACTAAGATCCTCCTGTAGAACCTAAACTAATATGTCACATCTGTAGAAAAAATGTTGAATGTATTAATAAACACTGTTTATTGTTCATGCAAGCATGATATAAATGCTGACTTTTTATGAATAAGGGGAAGAGTAGTCATTTCTCCTTTGTCTCTAAAAGAGAAACAAGCTCAGACTGATTTGCTAAGAACAGTACAAAACAGAATATCAACATAGAGAAATTATCCTTTTCCCTTTTAGTATATCAATATGCTTAGACAGGATTATAGAGGTGAGCATTGTTTTACAAAAATGAAAATAAAAATATGGATTTGTTTATCAGTAAACCTTATACAGAATCAACCACCATTTTTATAGCAATCTACATTCAAAAATACAACTATATATGGATGATGTTTAAGATGTTTGTACACCTAGCATCTGCCTCAGGGCATGCTGTGTTGTTGCTGAGAGACTTGCAGGTTACATCACCTCAAACAGCAACTTTTTTCAAAAGTTATATAACGAAGCACAAACAAACGGTTAGAAAACTTTGTAACCAGAGTGAAAATATACTAAAATAGAAAGTAAAGCAAAAAAAAGCTGACAAGAAGTAAGCAAAGGAAAAACAACTGGAGCAACAGATCACAGACAGCACCTCTCCTATGGGGAACCAGTTCACTTATCAAGCAGAGGTTATTATGCTATGAGGCACTAATTAATTCATTAGTTAAATGAAATGCCAATAAAAGCTTGAGAGGGTTTTAATACCGATGCCAACTGTCTTTTCCCCCCTCCTTCTTCTCCTCCCTCTCATCATCCCCTCTCACCCATCTGTCCAAATTATCCACCTTTCTCCCCAACACACACTTGCTTACATGCCATCTCCAAAGCGCTGAGTGTGTGCGGTGATGGAGGACATTAGCCGTGATCAGCAGGAGCACTTTGCAGCGGTCAGCAGGAACGGCGCAGTCATACAGGACTTTAGCATTCAGTAGCACTTACCTGTGCTCTCTCAATCTGTTCCTCCAGGGCCTTTTGGCCAAGTTGGTGAGCATGTAAGTGCATTGCCATTAGCCTTTATAAATGTGAGGTGGTGCGGCATTACAGGTGTTGACTGTGAAACAGTAACTACTCATTATTTAGCAGCTGTCTCTGGGCTTTTATGGCAAGCATTTTCTACCTTTTAAGTCAAGACTTTTTCACTTTGTTGCTAACAGGACAAAGACTTAATGAATGTCCAGATTTTCTGCTGAGAGCTTTTTGATACTGATCCTCAATCACTCATAATTATGATTTTAATTAAAAGTGGCAATTAGATGCTCAGACTGCCATGCTAAATGGCCCTCTAGTTGGCTCTGCTTGTTTCTGCTCCTTCATAAGTGGCCTGATATTTGTAGCTTGCAACATGACTCACTCTGAACATTGTAGTCTCTTTTGCTGCTGAATAGTTTTTTCAAGGTAATTGTTTAGGGCATATGTTCAAATGAAGCCTTATTTACATAAACATTGCTTAGCTCCCTCTGGAGCCAACAAGAACACAACAGTGAAATGCAAAGGGAGAGACACACACAAACACACCCCCACACACACAAGCCCATTTCCACTCGCTTTGACACTGTATGACATTATGAATTGAAATCCTCCTCTTCAAGCAGCCGTAGTAAAATGTACATCAAACAGGTCTGGGGTGGCAGGGTGGACACAAGGCATGCTAATAGGGAGGCTGGTCTTTATTTGACTAAAAACAATTACATGGTTTCTTAGGGTTTTGTATGCAGAAAAGCATCCATAAAACTATGTGATTATTATTTGACCATCCAGCTCTCAAAGAAATACACCAATTCAGTCTTTTGACTACAAAATGCCTAGTGGGAGCACATAGTGTTTAAAATAAGAATATGACTGTAGCCTGTAAAACCTGCGATCACTTTGTTCATTTCTGAGCTTATTTTCCAAATGACAAGCCATAGTCCAGATGGAAGTGTCACGCCAACCTAAAAGTCCCAGTTAAGTTTCTGGAGAAGACTTTAAACTACTTTAAGACACTTTGGTGATTACAAACAGTTACTTCTGAAAGGTTTGTTGATTCATAAATAATGTTAATCTCTAGCAAAAGCATTATTTAAACGCCCTTCTATTGACATCATTTTTGGTTACTCCCAATTTAAAAATTAGACCTCGATGGCTAGATTTGATTACTGATTTCTGCCATTAAATGGAAACTAATTCAAAATAAAACTGTCTAATTACCCATGACCTTTGGCTACATGAAAACAGACACATTTCCCTCGCTCCCCCCACTTTCTAAACTTAAATCTGACTTTTCCTGTTTTAGGTCAGTTAGCGAGATTATTTATTTGCCTAATGCCACCAAAATAAGAGGGGAAAATTGAAGAGACTTTTAAATAAATGTGCTTAGTATTTTGTAGTATTGCCTTTTAAACATTTTAGAAGTATTGTTTTGGGTGTCCTTCCGCAAGCTTTTTAATAGTTTGCTGGAATTTTGACCCATTCCCCCTGACAGAACTATTTTATATGGGAATGAATTTAACTTTGACTTTGCTGCCCTAAAGACATATTGTAACTAATCTGGATACATGCCTGCTGCAGCAAGCAATGAAATCAGCAGCCTGAGCAGAAAACACGCATCTCCCTTTCCGTAACTACTATTTTTCCAGAGGGACTCCTGGGCATTCCCAAGCCAATCTTGAGTCATAATCTTTAGTAAGTCCTTGATCTGCCCTAAAGCCTCATCCATGTGGGACATTTCAGAAACACCTCTGCTTGGAGATGTCACAAAAACATCCCAATAAGATGTCCAAACCACTTTGATTGGGTTATATAAACATCTCTTTTCTGAGCACCTCCTTGAAGCAGCGAGCTCTCAACTTGGAGATGGCAGAAAATCTTCACATCACAGACTTAGAGGCATTGATTCATCTTTAGGACAGAAAGTTGTGCTTATCCTTGATGGCCCACTTCATCAAATCTAATCAGTAATAATATCTAAGGTCATGCAGACAACACTTTTCAGAGTTGAAGCTTTTACTGAGTGAAGAATACTCAAAGTTAAACCTTTTCTGCTGCCAGGTGTTTAAAAATTAAGTCAGAGAAAAACAGACAGGTGAATGGGAAAAATCATCACGATAGCTGCACGCCTTTCAACACTTTTAATACACACTGGAAGCATCTCACACTAGTTCACTGAAGTAGAACACATCAATGGATTTTAGCCGAATGCATTTCTCCAATTATGCATAACCTAATATAAGAAAAATAAAAAATGCTCATTACATTCAAATTAATTAAATATTCAGTGAATTGCTGGCTATTTAGAGCTTTTAAACAAATTCAAAATAGCAGCTTGCAATTCAATTCTTCCACCATATTTCTCATCAGAATAGCCAATCATATGACAAATTGATCACCAGGCAATATCTTAGTTTGTCACTGCCCTTGTAAAGCAGAGGATGTAGTTCTAGATATAAGAAACCATGGCAAAATGCAACCATAGAAGCAAAACTACCACATAAGAGCAGATGTAGAGCTACTATGGCAGAGAGAATGTAGTGGCATTTACTTCATTATACTCAGAAGTTTCAACAATAATCCTGAATAGAACAGATTTGAAGGTGGTCACTAGGTGCCGATATCAGCCGCTGACTAGACTCACATTTTTTCACAGAAAATAATTTGCAAATATTTTTTATGTCAGATGCTGCCAGTGTGCATTGCACTTCAAGAGCTAATTAGAACAAAACTATTTTACACACATAGAGACGTGTGTGATTTTTTTTCCTCACTGTGACGGAGTGAGAGAGAGCAAGACTTTTAGTGGATAACAGGAAGAATGCATTACAAAAAAATAGCTATGTTTTACTTTTTTTTTTTTTTTAGCTTTTTATCTTTTATGAAACATAGTGGACCTTTGTCCAGTTTGGTGGCCAAGACCTTCTGTGCTGCATTAGCTTCACAATTCTTGATGTAAATATGACTGGTGACTTATGACAACAAAACATTGAAAGTTAGGGTTCAACTGACGCATATCATCTGTGAAGAAACAATTGACTTCCCTTAGCTGAATGATTAGTTTTCATCAACACTGACTTGAACTGAATGTGACGATTATGTGTGACAATTGCAGAGAGCTTTGATGTATGAAGAAATGTTCAATATTCCAACTCATTTACTGTTGGTAATTCTTCCCATTTTTAGTGAGAAAAAGTGGGTTTTGTCTAGGAAGAAAGGGTCCAAAGAGAGAATAGTGACAGAAAATGGCTGGCTGCGTATCAGGTTGGAGCTGTCTGAAATTAGCAATCCATTGGACGTGAAACAATTCCCTTTTCCAACACCTTTTTCTCTACTATCTCCTCCTGTCGTCCATTAATGCTGACGCCAAGAACAAAAAAATCCTTTAAAGTGTTAATGAGAGTTTGAAGAATGACTCACTAGTGATGATTAGGTGATAATATACATACAGAATCCAAAATTTAGACACGTCGCACAAACCTTTAATAATTACTAATTAGTGGTGATAAAGCAGTCATGAGCAAAAGAAAAAAAAAACTTGCCCTTGACACAAAAGAGCACACTCCAGGGAGGCTAACTAAATAGCATAACAGAGGACTTTTGACATACACAAGAGAATATGTCCTGGAGTTGGAAAATGGCTGCTGTTCAGCACTTATGAGTGTCCAGTATTTTTTCTTTTCATTCTGCAATGTCTCATCAAAGAGAAAACACAAGAAGTTATCCTTGACAAATCCCAGCTGTGAGATGTTTTGTACTTCAACAAATCAGAGAGCAACTGTCTGTTGTAGCATTTTCCAGAATTGGAACCACGGCAGCAAAAAGACGCTACTCAGCACGTTTAACCGCCTTGAAAAGATGCATTAAAATCACTCCTCCTCGCTTCACCTAAAACAAGGGGTCACTTTTCGACTGCTCGACCACAAGCACAGACTGTTCATCATGTTGACAGGTTCATATATCGCACCTTGTCTACACTAATACAGATAAATCTGAAAGCATCTTTTTTTCTTCTACCTTTTGACCTTCCATACCTACCAGCATTTTACAAATAGGGAAACTTCCCATATTTACATTTTGCTTCATTAGCTCTGACAGGTCTTTTGATATTCCTAAAACAAATAACACCTGAAAAACACAGCTTGGAGTGAGCAATTTGTATGAGACATGGCTTAAATTTGTATTTTCATTTAAAGGTCAAATTCAGTTGAGCCTGCAATATCCTCGCAGGATGTCAGCATTTTTGTCGAGCAAAGCAAAGCAAGGTCAGCTCTTGAACAGAGAATCTTTAGATCCACAGCTCCTTTAAGTATCACGTCAATGGTTTTGCTTGGTCGCCACTTTTGTGTTTTCTATATCAGTCTAACAATTTGCACTCTTCACAGTCAAATTATTTTGCATACTTGAGTTAAAAACAATCAAAGGTTGTCAATATGAAATCTCCTTTTGCCAGCCTTTGCTAATATTTTGTTTCCTTAAAAAAGTCAGATATTTGGAATAACCCTCATTGCTCTTTGAATAACTACAGCCATGGTGGGTACAATTTGGTTTTTAAATTGTATATAAAAAGCACTAAACATGTTTCTCTGGGTTAGCTGAGAGAGTTTCCTGAAAGTTTTGCAATGTCATATTAGAACAATCAACTTTAATTCATTTCAGTAGCTTAATGTAATAAATTAAGCTACTGAAAACAAGAGCAGGAAATCTAGTCAGAGATCTTGGGAAGATGGATGAAGCTAAATACTGGGCAAACATTGAGGAAGACCTTAAGGCTTAACACAAACCAACCTTCATCTTCCAGCAGGAAAACAACTCTAAACATACAGTACAGTCAAAGCAACTTTTGGAATGGCTTCATCAAAGAACTATTTTGTGTTAGAATGGTCTAGTCAAAGAACTTGTGGCAAAACTTGATATCTGATGTTTACAACCCTTTCCAACAAACATGGCTGAGTTTTAGCACCATAATCCCTTTGAAAGAGGAAGGCTTTGTTAATGGATTGATGTAAATAAAATATTTAATGTCTACTCTTTATACAGTGTTGAAGATAATGGTATAGTGAAACTTTCAGAAATGAATGTAATAGACCTTGTAAATGTAAACCTTCCTGTTTTGCTGCAACTGAGCACAGAATTGACAAAAACTGTGGCACATTTTAAGGGAATCCTCATCTCAGAGATGCACCGAGAAGCTTCAAACAACTTTCCATAAACTTCGGAATTAGCAACTGTTTGAAAACTTTGCATCCACTTCTAAATTTAGATGTGCCACTGAGCCACAAGTGTTTAGAAATTTGACTTTCTCTGATAAATTAGGCAGAGAGGAGACACTGTTGCAGGAGCAGCCAAAAAAAATCTTTTGATGTTTTTTCAGTAGATGAAGGAGCCCTGAGACAGGTGATAGGAGTGATGAAATTCAAACACGGGCCCTAATTTGCAGAAAGTGAGATATGCACTGTGCAGTGTGCATCTAAAGACTTGATATGCACCGATGGTCTAACTAGATATCGTTTTCTCTCTTTACGCGTGTGTGTGTGTGAGAAAGTGTGTTAAAGTTTGCCGGGATGGTTGTGAATGTGACTTATTGGCGTGTCTCTCCTCCAGTCTGACTGAGTCTGCACCGCTCGCTCATTCCCATCACACAGTCAATGCGGGCAGAACATGACAGACTGGTAATAACTCGTGTTCACGCACATACTCGTGCACACACACAGTTACACACATACCAGCTGCTTCTTTCCTCCTTTCTCATCAAACTTGTCATCAGCTGTGCCAGTTTTTCCTCATCTCACATTAAGAGCTCATGAATAATATGTGATTACCCAGGACCCTCCGAGAAGCTCCTGGATCTACTTATGACGTACCCAGATATATTCACACAAACACACAACTCACCTAAATAAACGCGGTTCAAAATATCTTGCTATTTTTTGGGTGTTTTTCCTTCTTTTGGACTTTACTCCTCCAGATTTACGCTGGACACAGTCAGGTTTGGTGGCTAATATTCCCCGTCGACACAAAAAGAGTTTCTTTCATGCACACCCTCGACAAACAATACAGACCAAAACAATAGACTAGAGGTAATTAGGCCTATTTTTGTCTGCTCAACTCATTTCCTCCTCACAGAAGTAATGTGATTTGACTCATTTAATTCCCAAAGCAGTGGAAAAGGACTGTAGCGGACAATGGCTTCATGCTTGACTACACAATTTTTCCTCTTTTTGAAATAAAAATATTCTGGTCTTCTTTCTTCCACTCAAGGTGGGGGGGCTATTTTCTTGCTCAGGAAAGGAAATTATCACTGTGCACAAAAAATATTCTCATCTACCCTGCAGCTGTGTTAGAGTGTTACTGGGTCTGATGAGCTTTTTATTCTTATTTTTATCTCTCCTACCTTCAGGTAACTTCATGAGTTTCTTGTGAGGACACCCTTGTGAGGTTCCTACAACTCTTTTTTTTTTTTTTTTACATCCAAATTACATACTTTTTCCTCATCTTTTATTTTACTTTTTAGCAATCTTTGAAGTATGAAGTCTATGTTTTACAGCAGTCTCTGTAAATCCCCATTATTGTTCATTTTTAAGAACAATATGAGTGACAAAAAGAAATTTGAACTGACATAATGAATTTAACTTAACTTGTAGAATAACTAGGTAAGAATAAGTTATACTAATGGTTTTCAATCCATAATTTCTGTGCTACAATGCCTACAATGTAACTTCAATGCTTTTTCATAGTAAACCTCAAAAAGGTTACTGGGTTTCAGCCAACTATCAAAATCCAACTATTCAGGCAAAACTTGGATAAATAGTTTTGTCAATGACAAAGAAACTTTGGGTTGGATTTTAAAATATAATAATAATAATAATAATAATAATAATAATAATAATAATAATAATAATAATAATAATAATAATAATAATAATAAT